>JAQQSW010001833.1:0-15785 GCA_028646575.1 Pseudocheirus occidentalis
AAAAAAACTAGCCGTGTGACCTTGGGCAAGTCACTTAACCCCAACTGCCCTCCAAAAAAAAGCAAAAAAAAAAATTTAAAAAAAAAATAAAAATATGTTATCAATCAGTACAACTTTCATTTTTAAACATTTTTAGTAGTATACTAGAGCCAGATTCTAGAAGCTCTAGATTCTATAGCTGAAAATTAAATTTTCAATGTAAGCATTTACATCTCAGAAAAAGGTAAACACAGCAATTCAAGGCTTAATTTATTATTTTGTTTGTTGTCTAGGTTTAAGAAAGTGATAGAGAAAATATTAATAAGGCAGATTAAAGTTAAAAGTGTATTGTACATACATTTCCCCCAAAGAACTGTTTTTTAAATGCAGTCTTTCCCTAATTCTTTTTTGTTTAATAAAGTACAGCCTCTTAATCCTTGAGCCAAATTTTTAATGTCACATATCTTCTTCTACTCCTAGGGTTTCATAACTTGCAGGTAAATTTTTATGTACTCTGAATTCACTATAAAGAAATATGACTGATTTCTATAAGCTGCATAATAAACTGGTTCCACTTCCTTATTTTTAGATAACAGTTAGAAATGTCACAGGATTTGAAATAAAAAGAAACTTAGACATCCAGTCCAACTTTTATTTTAAAGATGAAGAACTGAGGTTCAGGAAAATCTAGTGAGGTCAACACTACCCATTGGTGATATAATTTGAATTAGAACTCAAATTTCCATTTAATTATTGTTATAAAACAAAAGCGCAATTATTAACTTGCTATACAGCTTTGGACAAGTCAATCTCTCATACTCAGTTTCCTCATCTATAAAAATTATGGAGTCAAACTACAATAACTATCCCTAAGTTCTGTCCCTTTTCCTAAAATTCTATAAATCTTTCTCAATGAGATAACTTTTTTTTTTTGCTTCACTTTTGGCAACTCATGTTCATGACTTCCTTTAAGAAGCCTTCTAAAGCAAAACATCATTGTAATCATTTCAGCATCCTATATCTTCCTGTTGCTCTTCTATTTCCTACCTTATAGAAGACCACAACAAGGAGACATATGGCTGGAAAAGAAAATGGGCCTCATGAAGTTTATCTGTTGAAAATTTCCTGTAAAGAGAAAGAATGAATGGTCAGCACAAGCATTATATCAGTAACCTTAAGATAGACCTAAAGCAATCTCTGGTACATTAAACTGGTCTTCTTATGGATAATTTGCAGAAAGACATATACAAGAGTAGTAGAGAATATAAGGCCTGGGCTCTGTGCTGGTAGAGAGAGTACCTATACAAGTGAAATCACAGATCTAACAGAGCATTTAGTTCTTTTTTTTAAACATTTTTATTTGTTTACATTTAAATTACAACATTCAGTTCCATCACCCCTTGAGATCCAAATTATCTCTTCCTCTCTCTCCTGCCCCCTCCTTCCCACAGAGGCATGTAATTTGATATAGGTTCTACAAATACCTACATATTACACAGTCAAGTTGTAAAGAAGAATTACAATCAATGGAATGAACAATGTGAAAGAAGGAATGAAACAAAACACAAAAGAGAGAGAGCAAGTAGTTTGCTTCAATCTGCATTCAAACTCTGTAATTCTTTCTCTGGATGTGGACATCCCTTTCCATCTTGAGTCTTTTGGAGGTGTTTTCTAAGCTTGCATTACTGAGAGTAGCCCAGTCTATCCAAGTTAGTTGTCACAGATACAATGTGTCTGTAATTGTGTACAAAGCTCTCCTGGTTCTACTCTCCTCACTCAGTGTCAGTTTATGTAAGTCTCTCCAGGTTATTACGAAGTCTGTCTGCAGAGCATTTAGTTCTTATGTGCATATAACCAACTTTTCAACAAGATGTAATCTTGAGAAGATGGACTACTTTTGCATTCTCTAGAGCAGTGGTTCTCAACCTTACTAATGCCGCGACCCTTTAATACAGCTCCTCCTTTGTGGTATAGTTGTGGTGACCCCCAACTATAAAATTATTTTTGTTGCTACTTCATAACTGTAATTTTGCTACTGTTATGAATCGTAATGTAAATATCTGATATGCAGGATATATTTCCATTGTTACAAATTGAACATAACTCACAGGTTGAGAACTGCTACTGTAGAGGTTTTACATTCTCTAAATAATACTGTAGGGAAAAAGCAGTTGCTTAATACATGCATTGGACTATCCAACTTCCACGATTTAAAAAATGAAATGAAAATTTATAATATTCTATATTGTATTTATATTTAGAGTTTACCAGCTTGGAACTAGCAAATGTTCTCCTGTTGGCAAAGCAATCTGCATTTTTTTTCCAGGAGTTTAAAGTACAGAGACATGTAGTTCTTGGGAAATCTGCTCTTCTTTGAAAGGAACTTTTCCACATCTGAACACTAAATAATACCTTTAGGATATTTACCAAAGCCTTGTACTTTCACTGTCAAAATCTGAAAGGAGAAAAGGTCACCTTCAGTAAATATAACTGAATTCTATCTTCTGAACAGCTTCAACTCTTTAATATTTTATGTTTTCCTCTTAAGAGAAAGTGGTCTGAACATTTTCATCTGCATCAAGTAAGGATGTTACACTGGGGTTAATAATAACCTCAGCCTGCCAGAAACAGAACATGGTTTATGGCATAAACATACTTTTTAAGAAGCAGAAAAAAATGGATATATACTCTTTTGACCTTCTTGATTCCTTGTGACAATCCATAGGGAATCCACCAATTTATATCTCCTTTTCATATATAGTGGAAATTAGGACCTGTAGAACCATCCCCTATTCTGCAGTATGTATACTGTCATATTGGTCAATTCCAACTAGTACAGATAAGACACACATAAGAAGACACATATAAAAACTAAAATTCTCCTTTCTGATCATAACTTCTTATATTTCTAACTCTTCTTCTGTTTCACTGTGTTTAAAAAACCTTTTCTTGTTTACAGTAACAGAAATACCATTAAGATCAATTTCACTTTTTTCATACTATAAAATACATCCTTTTCTGGATTATAGAAACTTGTTCCATTTTTTGTCCATGTTGTCCCACATTCTTCTTTCATCTTTTCTACTATTGTAGATCTAATACAATTTTTGTGAGGTTCTAGGATAAGCTACTTGTATTGTAAAGTCCTTTTTGGCTGTCAGAGTTGAGGAGGGAGAACATTCCAGGGATGGGAGACAGAAAAAATGCCCAGAATTGAGAGATGGAGTGACTTGTTAGTGGAATAGCCAGGCGACCAGTTTCACTAGAGCAGAGAGTATGTGTGACGGAGTCAAGAATAAGCAGACAGACAAGATGAGAAGGGGCTAGCTTAGGAAGGTCTTGAATGCCTAATAGAGCATTTTATATTTTGCTACTGGAAGTAATGGGAAGCCACTGGAATTTATTGAGGAGGGTGTGTGTGTGTGTGTGTCTGTATATGTGTGTGTGTGTAACATGATCAGATCTGCATCTTAGGAAAATCATTTCAGTGACTGAAGGAAGACAGATTGGAGTGGGGAGATACCTGAGGCAGGAAGATGCACCAGCAAGCTACTGCAATAGTCAAGGTCACAGTGGCAGTTGATTAGTTTGGTTGTTGTCCTTTGTTCTCAAAGAGAACCAAAATTATATCACTATGTTGGAGTCAAGGTGAAGTGTGTCTGATTGTGGCTGAACAGACCAATGCAAGGTGAGAAGGCTCTACTGTAGGTTGGGTACAAATGGTCCACATGAACATTCAGAGTAAAGATGTCTCTAAATTTGTGCATCTCACATTTCTTTTGAACTACTGTAATTCTGTTTTGCTTACAGAGCACAGTGCCTTCTTTGATGCAGGACCACCATTACGGGCAGACTTTTGTCAGTATCTCCTATGTCTTGGAATCAATTCCCAAGTTCTTGAGAGAGACCTTAAGAGTGTCCTTGCATTGCTTCTTCTCACTCCCATGTGAGTGCTTGCCTTGTGTGAATTCTCCATAAATAGTCTGTAAGGAAAATGTGTGTTTGACATTTTAAAAATGTGGCCAGCTCATCAGAGTTGTACTCTCTACAATAGAGTCTGAATACTTAGCAGTTCAGCTCTAGAAAGGACCTTAGTGTCTGGTACCTTATCTTGCCAGGTGGTCTTCAGAATCTTCCAAAGGGGGTGGTGGAGCCAAGATGGCAGGATAAAAGCAGGAACTTGCTTGAGCTCCCACTCCAGAATCTTCCAAAGACAATTCAAATGAAAACGATTCCATTTCCTAGCACGGTGCTAGTGTAGCATCCAGGTTTTACAAGCATACAGCAATGAGATCAGCACAATAACTAGGTAGACCTTCAGTTTAATAGGTAGTCTAATGCTTCTCTCCTACACTTTCCTTCAGAGCCTCCCAAACACTGAGTTTGCTTTGACAACGTGTGTGTGTCAACCTCATCATCTATATGTACATCCCTGAAAAGTATATTGCCAAGAGTGAAGTAATCCATAGCATTCAACATTTCTCCATTTGTTGTAACTAATAATCCATGCATACGTGGTATGGTGGGGCTGGTAGAGAACCTGTTTTTGTGCGTGTGTGTCAGTTATTAGGTAAAAATTAGCACAAGCAGCAGAGAATTAATCTATACTTTGATGCATCACAAACTCAGAGGCCACATCAAGAACATAATCACCTGTGAACAAAAAAAAAATCATATGCCAACTTTCCCTTACCTTTTGTCTTGGCTTGTAGCATTTTCAAATTAAATGATTTACTGTCAGTAAACTAGCTGACATTGATACTGTTTTCAGTCTCAGAAGACAAGAGGACACATTGGAAAGATGTTGCAAAAGTGAAATTGACAGGTCTTGGCAGCAGATTGGATATGGGGGATTAGAAATAGTGAGAAGTCCAGGATGATTTCCAGGTTGTGAACATGAAGGAGCGAGAAGGATCTTTTGATTTCCTGGTCAAGACTCTGAGTAGTTGTATGTTCAGAGCCTTAGATGTCTGTGCTCCCTTGATATAGTGATATATGTAAAGTGTATAGCATATTGCTATGTTCAGATACTGGGAGCCTTATCTGTTGGTCTTTGTGGCAATTTCTCTGCTTGTATTTTCTATACTCACTTCTTTCTCTGTAATTAAATGTAGGATTGTTACTCCCTTTTTGAGCACTTTCCTTAAAAGTAGATCAAACAACACATACTAGAAGGCCATCCTGGGTGTGCTAGGGCGCTTGCTGTTACACTAAACTTTCAAAATGTATGGGACATCCGATTTGAATTGTCCAGTGGACAGTTGGCAATGTGAGACTAGAACTCAGAAGGTAGACTAGGGATGAATGTATAAAGGGAAGAAAGAGGAAAGCTGTTGGGCACAATTATAATTAGTGAGTATGATAGAGAACAATCTGATGCTTCCAACAAAGAAAAAAGGAGCAGTCAGAGACATAAGAAAACAAGGAAAAAACAATGTCATGAAAACCCAAAGATTAGAGAGTATCCAAGATGAGAAGGTGGCCCTAGTGTCAAATACTCCAGAGAGTCAAGAAGGGTGAAGACTGAGAATATGCCATTAGACTTGACAATAAAGGCAAAGAATCTTGGACTTCAACCAAGGATCAAGTACCAAGAAAAATTGAGCATCATCTTTCAGGCATGGAGATGGACATTGAATGCAAAAAGGGACTGCCAGACCTTCCCAAGGAAAAGACCAGAGCTCATTGGAAAATTTAATTTTCAAATATAGGACTCAAGAGAGGCATAAAAAGGTAAATTGGAAAGGGAAAAAAAACCAAGTGATGCTATTTAATGAGGACAAACTGTTTACATCCCTACGTGGGAAGATGATACTTGTGATTTTTGAGAACTGTATCTTTATTATGCCATTCAGAAGGGATATACATAGACAGTAGGTGTGGGTATAAACTGACTTTGATGTGATGATAAAAAACCTAATTAAAGTGGTGAAAAGGGATAGTAATGGGAGAAGAGGAAAGGAGGATTCAGAAAAGGGTAAATTATATCACGTGAAGAGATACAAAAACATATTACAGTAGAGTGAAAGAAGGGAAGAAGATGAGTATTGTTTGAACCTTACTCTCATCAGATTTGACTCACAGAGAGAATAACATACTCAGTTAAGTATAGAAATCTAACTTGCCCTTATGCAGTAGGAGGGAAAAGGGGAAACAAATGGAGAGAGTGGTTAGAAGGGAAGGAAGGGAGGAAAGATTGAGGGAGGTGGTGGTTGAAAGCAAAACTCTAGTGAGAAGGGAAAGAGAGAAGGGAGAAAAAAATCCATAAATGGGAGCCAGAGAGACACAGATAGTAGTCATAATTATGAATGTGAATGGGATGAACTCTCTTATAAAACAGAAGCAGATAGTAGAATGGTTTAAAAACCATAACTCTATAATATGTTGTTTACAAGAAACACATTTGAAACAGAGGGTTACACACAGAGTAAAGGTAAAAACCTGGAGTAGAATATATTATGCTTCAGTTGAAGTAGAAAAAAAAAGCAAGGGTAGCAATCCTAATTTCAGAAAAGCAAAGGCAAAAATGGATCTATTTAGAAGAGATAAAAAAGGAAACTATATCATATGAAAAGGCAACAAAGTAATATCATTACTAAACATATATGCAACAAGTGGTATAGCATCCAAATTCTTAAAAAAGAGAGTTGCAGGAAGAAATAGACAGCAGAACTATACTAGTGGGGGACCTCAACCTCACCCTCTCTGAACTAGATAAATCTAACCACAAAATAAACAAGAAAGAAGTTAAGGAGGTAAATAGAATTTTACAAAGTCTACCTACCAAAACAAACCCAGAAACTATATGAATGCAATTACAAAACAAATTTTCACACAAATAAAGTCAGATCTAAATAACCGGAAAAACATCAGTTGCTTGTGGGTAGGCTGAGCTAATATAATAAAAATGACAATTCTACCTAAATCAATTTACTTATTCAGTGCCATACCAATCAAACCACCAAAACATTATTTTATAGACCTAAAAATGTTCTAAATCACTAATAGTCAGAAATAAGAAAATTAGAACAAATTTGAGGTTCTAAGTCATATACATCAGATTAACAAAGATAATGAAAAAGAAAAATGACAAATGTTAGAGATGCATACTAGTTCAATATCATTATTGTACATTAGTTCAAATGTGTATTAATTCAAAATTGCTCTAGCCATTCTGGAAATTAGTTTGGAACTTTTCCAAAAAAGTTATTATTCTGTGCATACACTTTGGCTTAGTTACACTTCTAAGCCTATACTGGGGAAAAAAGGAAAAGGATATACAAAAGTATATACTCAAAAATTTGAAACCAAGGATGTATCCTCATATTGGGAAATGGCTAAACAAATTTTAGTATATCAAAATAATAGAATAGGGGTGGCTAGGTGGCGCAGCGAAAAGAGCACTGGCCCTGGAGTCAGGAGTACCTGAGTTCAAATCCAGCCTCAGACACTTAACACAAAAAACTAGCCATGTGACCTTGGGCAAGTCACTTAACCCCAACTGACCTCCAAAAAAAAAAAGCAAAACAAAAATAATAGAATACTCTGCTGAAAGAAATTGTAAAATAAACAGCTTCATAGGAAACTAGGAAGAACTTTGTTAACTAATGCAGAGTAAAATGAACAAACTAGGACAACAATTTATGCAATGATAACATTATAAAGAAAAACATCTTTGAAAGACTTTAGAACTCTGACACATGAGTAAAAACATAGGTCCAAAAGAAAAAAAGAATGAATAATAATACTTAGCATTTATATAGTGCTTTAAGATCTGCAGAGTGCTTTAAAAATATTGTCTCATTGTATCCTCACAACAGTCTTGGAAAGTAGGTGTTATTAGTATCTCCATTTTACAGATGAAGAAACTGAGGCAGACATGCATTAAATGACTTGCACTAGATCACCCAGTTAGTAAGTTTCTGAGGCTGAATTTGAACTAAGGTCTTCCTGATTCCAATTCTCTTGCTCTATCCACTGTGCCACCTAGCTGGTTATTCATCTCCTCTTACAGAGGTAATGAATTTAAAATGTAATAAGTACATAATTTTCAGAAATGGCCGATATGAGAACTTTTTTTCTGCTGAAATGTACCTATATGTTTTAGGCTTTCTTTTTCTTTCTTTCCTCTTCTTTTCTTTTTAAAGAAATATTCTTACTGAGGAATGGAGGGCAGTATAATGGACATAAACAGACCCCAATTGCCCTTCAAAAAGCGAAAAAGAAAGAAAGAATTTAATTCAACCTCTTTACTTTAGAGATGAAGAAATCAAAATTTTCCGCTCCCCTTCCCCCAAATCCCCAAATTTACTCTTCAGTAACCATTTTCTTCTTATTAGTGAGAATCAGAGAGCCTGACAGGGTAGTACATGCTGGTACCATCTTGGTAAGAAGGCTGAAGCTGATGCATTCCTTGAATTCGAGTGTTCTGATTAAAGCTAATCAATTGTTTACACTAAATCTGGAACCAAAATTGTGAGTTCCCAAGACTGGAGAGCCACCACACTGCCTAATAAGGTCATCCAAGGTCAGATAAAGCTTCTATGCTAATCAGGACTGGCATCAAGACATGAATAACCATTTCACTGTTGCCTGGGTAAGTTAGTGAGATCTAGTTAAAAAACAAAAAATACATCCTCAAAACAAAAAACAAACCTAAAATAGAAAAACAGGCACAAGGGAGAATTTACTTTTATTGATTCTTTATAATAATAGCAAGTACTAACATTTATATAGTGGTGCAATGAAGAGAGTACTGTCCCTAGAGTTGTTGTTATTCATTCATTGAAGTTATGCCATAAGTTGATAGTTATATCTATGTAGATGACTCCCCAAATTACATATCCAGTCTTTATCTCTTTCCTGAGCTCCTCATTTCCAAATACCTACTGGACATCTTCACCACATGTCCCATATCCATCTTAAGCTCAGTATGTTCAAAATATAACTTATCATCTTTCTACCTAAATCCTCTTTCCCTATCTTCCTAACTTCTCTTAATTGATTAGCTAATAATAAGTCCCAGCCCAAACCTCACTTGCTCATTATTTGGGTTTTGATGCTTCAGAGTGAGTGTAAATAGCAATTGTTTCTGATCTAGTCAGAAGTTTTTTTTTTTTTTGTTTTTGTTTTGCTTTTTGGAGGGCAGTTGGGGTTAAGTGACTTGCCCAAAGTCACATGGCTAGTTTTTGTGTTAAGTGTCTGAGGCCGCATTTGAACTCAGGTCCTCCTGACTCCAGGGCCGGAGCTCTATTCACTGCGCCACCTAGCCGCCCCTAGTCAGAAGTTCTGAAGGTCTTCCTCTCACAGACTGATTCTTTTATGAAGGTAAACTAGGCTGTCTTTTTGAGAAGGGCAAGCTAGGTCCATTTCTGAATGAGCATCTCCTTAGAGAAAGTGAGATCTGGGAAAGACTTAGCTTAAAAAGGCCAAGGTCTCCTACTGTATCAGGAGCCATTACCAGCTGTATTGATCTGTGTCATACCCCTGGACACTGATTACTTTGGAGGAGAGAGAGAGACTTATGACTTTGCACAGCTTTGCTTGACTTAAATCCAATGCACTTGCAAGTCAAAACATTACCCTTCTGATGTTGTCCTCTTTGAGAATGAAGGATAAATAAGAACAAGAATTTCTATTAAAAGCACACTTAGTTTCATATCCTCAAAGTCAGGCATGACTCATTCATATTTTCACCCTCCACCCACCATTCAATCAGTCATGAAGCCCTGTTATTTCTATTTCCATGCTGTCTTCAGCATCCATCCCCTTCTAACCAGTCACATTGACCACTAGTGATATTCAGGGCCTCATTACTTCTCATCTGGATTATTGAAGTAACCGCCTAATTGATTCCCTTTCTTTCTCTCTCTCTTCCTTCTTTCCAATCCAGGGGTCAACAATTTAAAACATTGCTTGTTTTTGTATAGTTTAGAACTAAAAGTAAAAATTTTTTGTTTTTAAAGTTTTTTTTTCTATTTTAAAATGTAAAAAGCATTCTTGGTTTGGATGGCTATATTTGGTTCTGTATTAACTTCATAATACTCCATTTTACACACTTGACATTCCCACCATAAAGATCTACTTATTGTTCTCCCTACATGATGTCCCATCCTCTCCCTGGCTTTGTGTAGGATGCCCTCCATACCTAGAATGCTTTCTCTCTTGAACTTGCCCTTCTATAATCCCTAGTTCTCTTCAGGGCTCAACTCAAGTGTTATCTCTTATAATAGGCCTTACCTGATGCCCTTGGTTATTGGGGCAATCCCAATGGAAAGTTCGGGGTTGGGAGTCAGAGAACCTGTGTTCAAATCCCAACTCTGCTAGGTGACTTTGAGCAAATCTCTCTGGGCCTCAGTTTTTAATTTATAAAATGAGTCAGTTGAAACAGATGCCTCTAAGGAATCTTCCAGCTCTAAATCTATAACTTTATTGTCCTGATGCTGCTTTGTTTCATTTTCTTATCCTTTCAGTAGAATGTAAGCTCTTTGAGGGTAGGGGCTGTTTTGTTGTCTTTATATGACCAACACCTAGCACAATGCCTTGTATATATTAAAGGTTTGATAAACATTTGTCCAAATCTAAGTTAAATCTAGAGTTGAAAAGTGACCTTAATGTTCATCTCAGCCACTCCCTCCCCTTTGTTTTATATATAAAGAAACAGACTCAAGGAGTTTGCTCTTTGCTCATGTGATGACTGAGCACACTCAGGATCTGAACACAGCATTGGGGCATTATCTTCTATGCCAGGCTGCCCCTACCTATCTCACAGGGTTGTTGTGGAAGGTGGTGGCATAGCGGAAGAATAGAGCACTGGCCCCCGAGTCTGAAAGACCTGAGTTCAGATCCAGCCTCAGACACTATCTTTGTCATCTTAGGATAGTCATTTAACCTCTGCCTCAGTTTCCTCCTCTGTAAAATGGGTATAAAATTATCACCTACTTCCCAAAGTTGTTTTAAAGATGAAATGAGATAATATTTGTGCTCAATATAATACCTGGCACATAGTGGATACTACGTACATGCTAGCTATTATTACTGTATTTTATTATTATTATTATTATTGTTATTATTATAACTTCAGATTTTACTAGCTATGTGACCCTGCACAGATCTCTCTATTTGCCTCAAGTTCCTCAACTGTGAAATGTGAATAGTAATAATACCTACTTCCCAGGATTGTTTTGAGGACCAAATGAGATTATGTAAATGCTAGAGCAGTGGTTCTCAACCTTCCTAATGCCGGGACCCTTTAATACAGTTCTTCATGTTGTGGTGACCCCCAACCATAAAATGATTTTTGTTGCTACTTCATAACTGTAATTTTGCTACTGTTATGAATCGTGATGTAAATATCTGATATGCAGGATGTATTTTCATTGTTACAAATTGAACATAACCCACAGGTTGAGAACCACTGTGCTAGGTAGCAGCAGCAGCAGCAGCAGCAGATGAGATAACACATGTGAAAGCACGTCTCTAATAATCTATCATGTTATACTGATCAAAGTTAAGTCTGGCAACTGTGTCTGTTAACAGAAGACTGTGTAGAAATTGCCTTCATTAACATATGTGCACAAAGAAATTAAGTTACTCTTTGTCCCAAAGTTACTATATGCTATAAAGAGGAATTGAACCCAGGTCTTTCTAACTCCACAACCAACCTTCCAACCATTATTCCTGGCCATCAAGACCCAGTGGCAATATATAGCTTTGGTCCATGTGAGAAAAAAAGAAGTAATCCATCATGATGGCCTAGCACAGTGTGTTCATTTTGTGTCCCTATATAAAGGATGTAGAAAGGTATTTTTTTTTCCTAAAGTATTAAGTTGGCTAGCTTTTGTTCCCTCCAGTCCTTTTTCTTTTTTTCATTTCCATGAAGAGTAAAATAAAGCAGTATTTGGCAAGATTGTCAGTAACAAGGGTTGGGTGATTAGGCTGAGTGTTGAATTTTATTTTGTTTTATGTGAAGGAGGATGTGATGGTGAGTAGGAAAATCCCCTACTGTTCATATATCAAGGAAGGTAGCGCTAACAGCCTACATGGAGTGTAACAGATATCCAGCTTGTGTATGTGGTATTTCTTTGGGTTGGCCTGAAAAATAAAAGGGGAAAGGCATCTTATCAGTTGTAGGAATGCCAGTAAATAAAGAAAAAAAGAAATTTGAATGACACTTGGATACACAGACCCATACATAATGGAAACCAGATGCCTTCACTAGCAGAGGTGATTGTCTTGGCAGGTTCACAAGACAAGCGTCTTTAGAGGTAGCTCATTTTATAACCATTGAATGGGGCTAAAGTCCCTTATCAGTATGTACCAGTCAGCCATTGAGGAGTGGAAAAATTTTTTAAAAAGCGGTTAAGCAAGAGGGAGAATGTGTTGACTCAATTTATGCAATGCTTCCTTTTGCAGAATTGTATGTGTGTGAAGTGTCTTCACATATATATGTGCAACCAAGCTTCCCAAGGAGAAACAAGATAGCCATATTAGAAGAATATGAGGACAGTCAGAAATGTAACCAATCAAAGTTGTGAACTGATATAGTCATTTTGGAGAGCAATTTGGAACTATGCCCAAAGGGCTATAAAACTGTGCATGCTGGATTAAAATCCAGCAATACAGGGTGGCTAGGTGGCGCGGTGAATAGAGCACCGGCCCTGGAGTCAGGAGGACCCGAGTTCAAATCCGGCCTCAGACACTTAACACACACAAAAAAACTAGCCGTGTGACCTTGGGCAAGTCGCTTAACCCCAACTGCCCTCCAAAAAAAAAAAAAGCACAAAAAAAAAAAATCCAGCAATACTACTTCTGGGGCTGTATCCCAAAGTGATCAAAAAAAAGGGAAAAGGTCCTACATATACAAAAATATTTATAGCAGTTCTTGTGGTGGCAAAAAATTGGAAACTGGGGGTGACTAGGTGGTTCAGTGAATAGAACATGGGCCCTGGAGTTAGGAGGACCTGAGTTCAAATCTGGCCTCAGACACTTGACACACTTCCTAGCAGTGTGACTTTGGGCAAGTTATCTAACCCCAATTGCCCGCCAAAGAGTAAAAAAAAAAAATTGGAAATTGAGGAGATGCCCATCAATTGGGAAATGGCTGAAGAAGTTGTGGTATATGAATGTAATGGAATAATATTGTGCTATAAAAAATGATGATCAGGTGGATTTCAGAAAAACCTGGAGGGTGGAGCCAAGATGGCAGAGTAAAAGCAGGAACTTACTTGAGCTCTTCCTCAATTACCTCCAATACCTTTAAAACATGACTCTAAACCAATTTTTGAGCTACAGAACCCACAAAATGACAGAGTGACATAAATCTCCAGCTAAGCACAGCCTGGCAAGCCATAAGGGAGGGTCTATCACACCAGGCTGGGAGTGGGCACAGACTGGTGGCACAGACCAGGCCAGAGCAGACCTCAAGGGACTGAATCACTGACAGCTTTGGTGTTTTCCAGACTTCTCAACCCATAAATGCCAGAGAGAAAGCAAAACACCAGTGGGGAAACTCTTTTGGACATGGGTGAGAGGAAAGCACAGTCTAGCCCCTGTCCCCAGGGAGGCAGAGGTAGTGGCAGCTGTGGCAGTGGAATGGCTGATTCTGTACCTCCAGGCTCACAGACAGCAGGGGGATCAAGCCGCTGATCAGAGGGCAACTGAAATAATCTCTTTGCTGGTTCTGAGGCAGGATTCTCTTCCTTTGCCTTGCTTGGATCTGGGTCTGTCTTAGGTGATGGTCCTCGGGTGAGGAGTGTTGGCGTGACAGAGCTTGTTGAGACTGCGGAGAGGTCATCCTCCTCACAGTTCTGAGGCAGGTGCCTAGAAGAAACTCTAACAACAGCTGTGCAAAACCCTAGAAATTTGGCACACAACACTCTCCATTCTGGAAGCAGAGTTCTACCATGGTAAAGAGCTCCAAAGTCAAGGAATTGGCTGGCAAAATGAGCAAACAGAGGAAGATAAATAAGACTATAGAATCATTCTTTGGAGACAAAGAAGATCAAAACAGAACCAGAAGAAGACAACAAAGTCAAGACTCCTGCATCAAAGGCCTCTAAGAAAAACCTGGAAAGACTCACATGAAATGATGCTGAGTGAAGCGAACTGAACCAGGAAAATATTGTACATTGAGCAATGATCAGCTATGACAGACTTATCTCAGCAATACAATGATACAAGACTTATGATAGAAAATGCTATCCACATCAGTGAATGAACTGTGGAATCTGAATACACATTGAAGCATACTCTTTTCCCTTGTTTTAGTTTTTCTTTTCTTGTGTTTTTCCCTTTTGTTTTTATTCTTTTTTCACAACATGAATAATGTGGAAATATATTTTATGTACTTGTACATATCTATCTTATATCAGTTTGTCTGCTGTCTTGATGAGACTGGGGAGGGGCGAGGGGAGGGAGAAAAATTTAGAATTAAAAATCTTATAAAAATGAATATTAAAAACTAAGAAAAGAAAAAAGAAGGTACACCATATTTTTTAAAGAAATAAAGGAATTTTAAAAAAAATAATAATAAGCAGGTAGACTTCAGAAAAACCTGGAAAGGCTTACATGATTTGATGCAAAACGAAATGAACAGAACCAGGAGAATGTTATACATAGTAGAAGCAATATTATGTTATGAAGAACTATGAATGACTTAGCTATTCTCAGCAACACAATGATCCAAGACAATCTCAAAGGACTAAAAATTAAAGCATACTATCCTCTTCTAGAGAAAGAACTGACATTGTTTGAAGACAGACAGAAGCATGCAATTTTTCACTTTCATTCTTCCTCTTTTATCTGAGTCCTTTTGTACACAATGACTAATATGGAAACGTTTTACATGGTTGCACATGTATAACCTGTATCTGATTGCTTACTGTCTCAGAGAGGGGGAGGGGAAAGAAAGAAGGAGCATTAGAACATGCAACTCAAAACTTAACAAAAAAATGTTGGGGCAGCTAGGTGGCGCGGTGAATGGAGCACTGGCCCCAGAGTTAGGAGGACCTGAATTTAAATTCAAACTCAGACACTTGGCACTTTACTACCTATGTGACCATGGGCAAGTCACTTAATCACAATTGCCTTGCCTTCCCCCCTCCAAAAAAAAATGTTAAAAATTATCTTAGTGTGTAATTGGGGAAAAAAATAAAACATATCAATTAAAAAAAAAAGGAGTGGAAACAATCTAGGAGCTGCTAAATAACAGACAGACCCATTATGGTATTGTGGATTCACATCTCTTCCATTCAAAGAGTTTAGTCCTACTTGTGCTTCAAAAGGATCATTCTCCTCATGGAGTTAGGCCACAAACCAACTTAAAGAGATGCTATTTGCATAGGAGCATCCTGAATAATAATGAATTTCTTCTCCCACAAAGTTTGGTCTGAATTCTATTTCAGTAGTGTTTATCCCTTATGATCACAAGGGAGTTGACTCCAGGTTAGTTATTAACTGAAAGATTACAAATTAACACTCTCTTCCTAATGTTAATTTAACTCTTCCCCCATTGTTAGTTAGGAGTCAGTTAGGAGTAGTATTTAAGCTAGGTTGTCTTAAGCTGCTGCCCCTTTGTAGACTAGGTTAATTTTTCTTTTTCTTTTTTTTTTTGAGACTAAAAATCTTGTGTATTTGTAGTAAAAAAAATTTACATAATTTATATTATAGCTTAAAAATTCATTATAACATTTGAAACAAATATATTATTTATTAGCTAATGTCCAAGACTAAGAGAAGTATTATTGTGTGATGAAAACAGGACAGTGTCCTTAGGACATTGTAAAAACTAAGAATTTTCATTTCAG
>JAQQSW010001834.1:0-15785 GCA_028646575.1 Pseudocheirus occidentalis
TCCTTGCCCCGGGGGCAGATTGGCCAAACTGCTTTTCCTCCCCCAAATTAAGTTTCAAATTTTCACCTTTCACTAACCATCTCTGATCCTGGTTTGCTGGATTTGAAGATCCCCTCAGGCAGGTGCTTTAGATCTTCTCTGAAGTAGACTCAAGCTGCCGTTTGGGAGGCTCGGCTCCTCCTGGCAGCCCTGGGGCCTGGCCTGGACACGACTGTGGTTTGGGGCTGGGCTGGTCTCATCTCTGGCCTGCGGGCCTGCTGGATTAGCCCCTCCTGCTGCTGCCCCTCTCCAATCCCTGGTTTTCACACGTTGGTAGATGTGGAGGTGATGGAGACTGTTGATCTTCTCTCCTGCAGGCTGGCTGCTGCACGGCTGGGTTTGGCTCAGCTCAGCTCCTTTCTACCACCCCTGGACTGGCCGCGGTCTCAGCTTCAGGTTGGGTCAGCCTCTACTCCTAGCCCACCGTGATGAGTCCCTGCTGCCGAGCTGCCTTCAGGGAGAGAAGTGTTTTCTGTATTTTTGTGAGTTTGGGAGTCCTAGACTTTGTCTGGGGTAGTATTTTATGGGTGTTTAGGGTGGTTGTGTGGGATCTGCAAAGCCTTGCTGCTTCTACGTTGCCATCTTGGCTCCGCCCCCCCTCCCCCAAGATACTCAGTAGTATTTATTTTCTCTACAGTGGTGCACATAACAGTAGTCAATGGAGAAGAGACTGGAAAGATCATAAAATATGAGAATGGTATATATTTCAAACTCACATATCTGATTTCCTTATTAATCATTTTATAATGTGATTTGTAATATTATTTAATGTCAGGACAGCTTGAGGTAGATAGAGTGCTGGACCTGGAGTCAAAAGAAATGTGTAATATCTGGACTCAGACACAACTATCTATGTGACAATTATAGCAAGTCACTTAACTACTCTCAATCTCAAATTCCTTACATATAAAATGGAGATGATGATAATACCTACCTCCCAGGATTGTTTTAAGAATAAAATGAGATAATATGTATAAACTATTTTGCGAATGCAGAAGCACCATTTAAATTCTAGTGATTGCTAATAAATATGCAAGGAATTGTCCTGATGCCTTTAAGAATCCTAAATCTTCACCATATTCCTATACAATTAATTTATATTTAGCCACATAGGGTATAAATATAGAACAGACCTCAGAGATCATTTGGTTCTACACATGTAATAAGACTGTATTTTTCCACAGCTTTGTATAAGGAATTTCAGAGGCTAATTAACATTTTTACTCTTTTAACCTATTTAGAAATTGCTGATAGAACTAGCCATCAGCATCTTCTCCCTCCTTATTATCAGGCACCTTATATTCTTAAGGGGTCTCTTTGGTATAGTTAATATAATTAGACCTACTTTTTTCCATATTACTCTTGTGGCTTGGCATTAGGAAGTTTATTAATTATAATCCAGGATATCTAGGAACATAAAGTATGAATGAGTACTCAAATATAAAGGCTTCTTTCTGTACTAGCTGACTTATTACAGTCCTAGAGAAAATGCTCTCTTGCTGGAGGCTGATGGTCTGAAAAAGTTTACCATCTGATATTGTGGTCATAGTGGTAACCTTCTATGATTTCTTTTCCAAATATACCTCTAGGATAATAACTGGAGCCTGTGAAAGAGCAGCTAGTGATCACTAGAACAATTTTTAAGCTTGTGGTTCTTGTGAGAGCCAAAATAATGATGTAGTTCACATTTCTATTCTTGTTACCTGATACCAACAAGTGCCTAGGCCATGGGCTCATGATAGTTTCTTCATGTACTCATCATACTTCTTACAACACTTGCACAGAATATTTTTTTCTGGCTGAAATGCTTTATTTTCTCCACTCTACCTTTTAGAATCTCTAAGGTTTGTTTGTTTGATTGAAGATTTTGGCTCTTTGTAAGAAAATGTTTCACAACAAATAGATCGGCTCCGAACTGAAATGCATCATGTCAGGTTATAGTGGGTTGCCCATAACTGGTAATTAATTTAGTGGAGGCTAGATGATCACTTTGGGAGGTGTCATGGTAGGCATTAGCATTAACATGCAGCTTAGATTATGTGACCTCTGAGTCGTCTTCCACCTCGGAACTCTATGGTTTTATAATGACCATAAACATACTCAGTGATAACTTTACTCTTGTTGTCACAGTTTTCTCTCCTGCTTCATTTTAAAACAGTTCAGTAGTAATCTTTGTTACGAATCTATTCAGCAACAGGCTTTCAATATTTCACTGGTATTATGTCTGTTGAAATCTTACCCCTTTCCATGTACTCCCCTGGAATGCCATGGAGTATTTGAATCATATACTATCCAACCATCTGCTCCACATCTTCAATGCCAAAGAGTACACCAGCTCTAGCTCTCTAGTGTTTCTTGGTTTAAACATGAGATAAAATGCAAAGCTGGCACTATGTGCTGGTGCCTGATCTTGGCTTTTCAGCTGACATATAAGCCTTAGGGGGCTGAAATAGGCTGTCTCACACAGCTTGAAGTAGAATACTTCTAGGGATGCCAGAGGAGACAGGGATATATCAACTTAAATTCAATATCTGGAAGGGAAAAAGAAACCAAACAAACTGGAACACTGCTTTCATTGACAAACCTCTCAACATATCATGGCTTTGTGAAAATTGAATTCTGTCAGTCTTCTCTGACTTCTTTCGCTAACACTGAGTAAGCCTAGTAAGTCAGGAGGGAGCAAGAGAAAACTGACTCCTATAGGAACTTGAAAAATGTGGTTCAATTCGTAATACTTGTGGGATCACAAGTCATAAATAGGATATTTCAAAATATTTCATGACTTCAAAAAGTCATAATTGGTTTTCTTGGTGGTTGAATTCAAACATATTCATTTTATATTCATATTGCTGTAATGAGTTCCTGAATTGCACTATAATGAACCAGAAATGAAAGATCAATACTTAACTCAATGATATATTGCAAATTGACAGGATATACCAGGATTGAATTCATCTAAGAATTTTGAAGGAGCAGCTAGGTGGCTCAGTGAATAGAGCACCAGACAGATGTTAGAGAGACCGATTTCAAATGTGGCCTCAGATGCTTTCTAGTTGCTTGTATGTGGGGATTTCACTTGACCCTCTTCAGCTTTGTTTCCTCATTTTTATTTTTTTAAATAAATGAGCACTTTTATTTCTTTGTTTCACAAATAAACTGGCTGAAATAGTCGTTTCCTGTGGGCTAATCAAAGAGACCAAATCCCATATCTTCATCAGACTCCTCCAATTCTTCCTTGGCTTCCACCTTGGCCAGACCAGCGGCAGCAGGTGCAGCAGCCCCTGCAAATGGGGCGGCCACTGCAAATGCTGAGGAGTCAGCCAAGAAGGCCTTCACCTTTTCAGCAAGTGGGAAGGTGTAGTCAGTCTCCGCAGCTACAGCCAAGGCCCGCTTGTACCCACTGATGATTGAGTAGGGTACTGATGCAACAGTTGGGTAGCCAATCTGCAGATAGATGCTGGCAATGTTACGGACAGCCTCTAAGAACTGAAGATTCAAAGTCTCCTCTGTGATGTCCAGCAGTTCAGGGTTGTAGATGTTGCCATTATCAAACACCTGCTGAATGATCAGTCCAAAGGAGAAGGGGAGATGTTCAGTATGTTCAACAAGGTCGCCTCGCTGGCACTCACTTTGTCTCCAGTCTAAATCAGCTGCACATCACTCAAGATTTCAATGGTACCCTTGGAAATCTTGGTGGTGATACCCAGAGCCTGGAAGAAGGAAGTCTTCCCGGGATTCAGACTGGTAATCTGTGCTTGCACAGTGACATCACATGGGGCGATGGCAGCAGCACAAGCAGCAGCTGGCACCTTATTGGGCAGAAGCATATCCATAATCTCAGTCAGATCTTCCTTGGTGAACACAAAGCCCACATTCCCCAGAATATGAGGCAGCAGTTTCTCCAGGGCAGGATTGTTCTCCAGATGTGCACAAATGGCTTTGCACGTCATGTTGTTTTTTCCCATCAATACTATTGCCTTCCCACGGAGGGACATCCAGATCTGCTGCATCAGCTTGGAGCCCACATTGTCTGCATTTTGGATAATCATCCAAAAGTTGGATAATCTTGAGGAAGTAATTGGATTTCCAGGTAGCCCTGTCTTTCCTGGGCATTGCAGCGGTGCTTCAGGGATTGCCACGTGGGGTTTAAAGACAATGTCACTCACAGGAGGACACCTGGGGAGAGCGTTTCCTCATTTTTAAAATGAACTGAAGGAGGAAATGTCAAATTACTCCAGTATTTTTGACAAAGAAAACCAAAGAGGAACATAAAGAGTCAGACATAACTGAAATGACTGAACAGCAACAAAGATCTTTGAGAAACTAGAATAACCTTTCATCACCATGAGGATTCAATTTTGTGACTTAAATGGAAGTTTTTCAATTGATATTTAATCATTTTTGAACTTGAGTAGGGGAAGGGAGAAAATTGGCAGAGATAGCTAGAGTAATAGAGTGTAAAGATCATTGGACATGGAATTAGATAGATCTGAATTCAGATCCTACTTCAGATGCTTACTATGTGACTGTGGGCAAACCATTGAGCATT
Organism: Pseudocheirus occidentalis; assembly: GCA_028646575.1. Lineage (NCBI taxonomy): Eukaryota > Metazoa > Chordata > Mammalia > Diprotodontia > Pseudocheiridae > Pseudocheirus > Pseudocheirus occidentalis. Next base: position 4,589 of record JAQQSW010001834.1, read on the forward strand.
TATATTCCATATTTTCCTTCTCTTTAAAATATTGCTGCTGGACTTAGAGTGGATACCAAATTGGTTTTAGTTCTACCATAGCTCAGAGTTTCTGACATTCATAAATCTACCAGTAGCAGAAATTACAGGCAGGTGCTAATATGTTTAGTTGTGTTTTCTTTTAATAATGTATGTGGATCAGTATAACTGGGATTCTTAAGGACATTGTTTCCATAATTTCTAATACTAATGACGATCCTGGGTTTAAATCCTAAACCCTATTAATTTACAGAAACAAATGCATACAAGATGTCCGTTTATTTAATTCTTTTTCTTTTTACAGATAGATTGTTGGTTGAATTTATGTGGATGTTACCATGTTGTCTATTTGATTGTCACCCCTCTTAGGCATTTCATAGATAGCCTACAGAGTTAAAATACTTTTAGTTGTTTTGCTAAATCCAGAGTCACGTGCCTGTCATCTGACTTCAGTGTGGATTAGAGACACTATATCTTCTTGTACTTCTTTAGGTTGCTGAATTGTTCATTATATTTTCTAAGAAAATTTTGTTCTTTTCCTCCTTTTAAAGAAAACAATGTATTCATTTAAGAATATACATAGATGGGCCCTGTTCTTCATTGATAATATTTGTTGGAATACTTTACAAATTCATTATATAATTGAAAGGCAGTACAGATGCAAGAGTGTTTGAGGAAACAAAATGTTTTAGTAATGGAAATTTGGCAGCTGTGTATAACATGGGTTGTAAAGGGGAGAGATTAGTTTCAGGAAGAGAGATAAATAAATTATTGCAATAATTCATGAAGGGGGGATAAGGAGCAGAATAAAAACAAGTTGCATAAATGGACAGAAGGGAATGGATACAAGAGATATTGTGTAGACAGAATGGAAAATTTTGGTTTGTAATTGAATATAAGGCACCAGAGAGAAACCACGGTTAAGTATAATTTTAAGTTTCAAAACAAGGTGACTAAAACCATAATAGTACCTTAAAGAGAAATTAAAAAAGTTGATGAAAGAATGTGTTTTGGGGAAATTATTATGAGCTCTCTTTTTGAAATGATTAATTTGGAATACCTAAAGTACAGGACATCTAAGTAGAGATATGAAAGTGAGTAGGGACAATGTTACTTGGATGTTCAGGAGATAATTTTTTTTCAAAGAGCTCACCTCCTATTTGTTTTCTTAAGGGCAACAAAATTATTATTTCAATTATCTGTTGGGGTGAGGGGGGAGAATAAGATGATGGTTCAGTTTTGTTTTATGTTCTTGTAATGCCATGCAGAAAGTTTCCCAAAAGAATGCTACTGTGAACAGCTTTTAAATTCTGATTGCACAGTATAGTGAACACTCCATTCATTCCATTGCAAATCAAGGCAAACATTAACAACAAATCACAATGTAATATTCACAGCATTACATCTTATCACAGAAAATCACAATATAGTGTTCACAACAGCTTAACATTAAAATGGCAGCATAGATTTCACTGAAGTGGGTGCAATATAGAGAACAAAGAGCAAAAGAATCAGCCTCTGGATTCCCTAAGGGGGAAACTTTCCTTACTTAATGATTCAGCCAATTCACAATACAATAATCAATATTCCACTCGTGGGGCAATCATAAGTTAACTGAATCAATAACTTATGCAGATTTACAATTACTAAGTATCATTAATCACTAAATACAATCATTAGAAAATGACACAACCCTCAACCCTTAAGTGTCTAGTATACTTTAATTTCATCATGTGTTCAAGGAGAGGCCCATTTTTTTTTATCTTAACTTGGGGTTGTTTCTCAGATTCCCTTGATCCCCTTCATGGTCCCAGATCCTACCTGAATCTACCAAACAGTCACCTGTATTCAGAGGTAGATAGTTCCCAGGTTATTGTCCAGTCTTCTGGGCAGTTCTTGGTACACACTGAAGTTCACAGGGTTCTAGCACATCTCAAAACCTTTACCACTTCTGTTGCCAGGAGGCCTTCCAGGCAGCAGCAGCAACTTTCGCCTTCACCAGATTGTGATTTCAAGAAAACTCCAACTTAGTTCTCAGTCAGCTTCCAGATTCTGGGAGAAAAATTCTAACTCTCTCTGTGTCTCTCTGTCTCTCTTTCTCTGTCTCTCTCTGTCTCTGTCTCTGTCTCTCTCTCTGTCTCTCTGTCTCTCTCTCTCTCTCTGTCTCTCTCTCTCTCTCTCTCTCTCTAATTAATTCTAATTACAAAACATAATGGTGGGTTCACCAGGGAAAGCAACTTTGCTCATATGAAAAGGGAGCTTTAGAACTCTGTAGGAATAAACACAGTCACATCTCTTGGTTTGATGTTACTGGTTTGTGGAAGTTTTTTCTTTTCTTCCATCACTGGAATATCCATCTTACATGACTGGAAGGTTGCTGGATCTTCTGCAGTTCTAGAAGCCTGAACCCAAATAAACTCCATTGGTGATGGCTTCTGAGTACCCCCATAGGACTGGAAACCAAAACGTAAGTTGTATTGTTGAAAGATTCTTTGTCCAAAAAGGCTCCATTTTTCCCATGAGAGTTTGTCTCTGTTTCTATTTCCAGGGTCCATGCTGATGACATCTAGGACAGGTAAGGAAGGAGTAGATCCATGAGTAAACCAGCCTCGGGCTTTTGCTTGGGAGAAGAATGGGGTATACCACTTGTAGAAGAATTGGTTGAAGCAATTAGTCAATCTTCTTTTGTCATTTCTCCATTTTACAACTTCAATTTATGGACTGCTTCTGCCACACAGTGGTACTTGTCTTTTTTTGTGGTGAGGCCATTATGGGGAGTGTATCACAAGTCTGTCAACCCTGCCTGCTGATCAAAATGCTGGATGCTCTTGCACCTGTTTTGTAATTAGATAATTCATGAAGAGTGCATAGCCTTGCCCTTCACCACTGGGGCCTTATTCATTTGGTCACTGGGAGCTGAGGGGGTTATGGAGAAACCACTTTTCTCCTTTCTCAACCTTGAAAAGCTGTTGGTACTTCCAATCTGGAATGATGGACCTTTTCCACAGAAATTTATTGCACATATGAGATGAAGATGGAATAATCTCTGTGGGATGCTCCAGGACATCAACATAACTGAATGCCCCACGATGGATTCCAGTTGACAAAAAAATCATGCCTAGAAGCCTACCTGTCCTATGCTTAATAGCAGGCACATCTGGTTCTCTGGATGCTACCATGAAAGACTGTGATCCAGGTATTTCTCTAGATAGATACCCAGAACTATCATTCCCACAGTGAATGTCTATGGAAGTTATGTAGATAATACAAAGATGTCAAAGGGAACATTCTGCAGCTAGTGATAAACTAGCAATGAGTTCTAAGCAGCTCTCATGCAGAGGCTTTACAGACAGCTGGGTTTCCACAAGGGGATTGGGGGGACGTGGGTAGGATAGAAGAAATGGGCTTGGGGGAAAGAGACCATCCACAGCCCAAAGGTCAGTCATAGACAGAAAGCTGAGACCAATAAGGCTCCAGGCCCGCATTACTCCCTAAATAGCGAAGCACCAGGATAACCAAGGCCATGCCTCAACTAGTGCCAAGACCAAAACAGACCCCAGCTGGGAGAAATATAGTGAAACTCTTACTTGTTTTAATAGTATTTTATTTTATAAATTACATACCAAGACTATTTTAGCATCCATTTTTACAAGATTTTTAGTTCCAAAATTTTATCCCTCCCTCTGCCCTTTTAAAATGGTAGGCAATTTGATATATGTTATACATGTGCTATAACATAAAACTATTTACATATTAGTCACAGTTATGAAAGGAGAAACAGATCAAAAGAAGAAAATAACTTGAAAAAAAATAAAGCAAGCTAATAAAGCATGTTTCCATCTGCATTCAGAGCCCATCATGTCTTTATCAGGATATGGATAGCATTTTCCTTTATGACTCATTTGTACTTGTCTTCAATCATTTTGTTGCTAAGGAGAGCTGAGTCATTCATAGTTCATCACACAATGTTACTGAAACTGCACAATGTTGCTTGTTTCTTGTTTCGTTTTTTTTCTTGTTTCTCCTCACTTTGATTTGTATTAGTTTGTACAAGTCTTTCCATGTTTTTCTGAAAGCTGTGTTTCATCATTGTTTTATTACATAACAGTATTCCATTGCATTCATAAACCACAACTTGTTCACCTATTCCCCAAATGAAGGGCATCTCTTCAGTTTCCAACATTTTGCCACCATGAAAAAGGCTGTGATAAACATTTTTGCACATGTAGGTTTGCCCCCCCTTTTTATAATCTCTTTGAGACCCAAACCTAGTATTTGTTTATGCAGAATGTGATCCAATATTACTGGATTAAAGGGTATATATAATTTGGTTGTCCTTTGGTCATAGTTCCAAATTGCTCTCCAGAATGGTTGGATCAGTTCACACCTCTACCAACTGTGCACTACTGTCCCAATGTTCTCACATCCTCTTCAACATTTATCATTTTTCTTTTGGTCATATTAGCCAATTTGATAGCTGTTAGGTTGTAAATCAGAGTTGTTTTAATTTGAATTTCTATGATCAAAAGTGATTTAGAACACTTCTTCTTTTGCCTACAGATACCTATGATTTCTTCATCTGAAAACTTCCTATTCATACCTTTTGATCTTTTGTTAACTAGAGAATGACATGTGTTCTTGTAATTTAACTCCTTTATCTATGTGCTTGAGAAATGAGACCTTTATCAGGGACACTTGCTATACAGATTGCTTCCCAGCTTTCTGCATTATTTGCGGTCTTGGTTCCATTGATTTCCCATTGTGCTAATTTCTTTTTAAATTAATACAATCAAAATTATCTATTTTATATTTTGCAATGCTTTCTATCTCTTCTTGTTTGATAGGGAATTCCTCCCTTTTCCATAAATCTGATAGGTAGACTATTCCTTGATTTTCTAATTCACTAGTGGTGTCACCATTTATGTCTAAATCATATACCAGTTTTTATCTCACCTTCGTATACTGTGTGAGATGTTGACCTATATCTAATTTGTGCCCTATTTTTTTTTCTAATTTTTCTAGCAGTTTTTGTGAAATAGTGAATTCTTATTCCAAAGGCAGGGTTCTAAACTATTCCTCTGATCTGCTAAGCCATTATCAGATTGCTTTAGTGATTTCAGCTTTATAATATAGTTTGGAATCTAGAAATGCTAGGTCACCTTCCTTTGTTTTGCTTGTTGATTTTTTTAATGACTTGCCTTGATGTTCTTGACCTCTTGTTCTTCCAGATGATTTTTCCATCATTTTTTCTAGCTCTATCAAATAATATTTTGGTAATTTGATTTGTATGGCACTGAATACATAAATTAATTTAGGTAGAATTACAACTTTTTATTGTATTGTCTTGGCCAACCCATGAGAAATTAACACTTTTTCCAATTGTTTAGATATGACTTTATTTGAGTGAAAAGTATTTTATAATTGTATTTATGTAATTCTGTTTGCTGTTATTTTTAAATAGAATTTCTTTATCTCTTACTTCTGGATAGTTTTATAATATATTGAAATATTGATGACTTACATTGGCTTATCCTACAACTTTGCTAAAGTTTTTCATTATTTCATGTTCTTTTTTTGTTTTTGATTCTCTAGGATTCTTCATGTATACCATAATATTGTATGCAGAGACTGATAATTTTGTTTCCTCCTTGCCTATTCTAATTCCTTTAATTTTTTTTGTAATTAATTTGTTTGTTTTTCATTTTCAACACTCACTTGCATAAGATTTTGACCTTTTAATTTCCCCCCATTATCTTCTCCCCCTTTCTAAGATGTCGTGCAATCTGAGATAGACTCTTACTTCTACATTCATAGTAAACATATTTTCACATAATGCAAATGGGAATTAGAACCAATGGGAAGAACCACAAGAAAGGAGAAATAAAACAACAAAAGAAAAGGAGAGCAGATAGAATGCTTCCATCTGCATTGTGTTTCCAAAGCTCTTTCTCTGCATGTGGATAGCATTTTCCATCAAGGGGATTTGGGGGTGGTCTTAGAACCTTGCATTGTTGAGAAGATCTAAGCCTATCAAGGTTAGTCATTGCACAATGTGATTGTTAATGTGTACAATATTCTCCTGGTTTTGCTCATTTCACTCAGCATCAGTTCATTTAAGTCTCTCCAGGTTTCTCTGGAGAAACCATGAAGTCCACCTGTTCATCTTTTCTTATAGCCCAATAGTATTCCATTACATTCATATACCAGAACTTATTCAGACATTCCCTAATTGAGGGACATCCCCTCAATTTCCAATTCTTTGCCACCACAGAAAGAGGTGCTATAAGTATTTTTGTACACGTGGGTGCTTTTCCCATTTTTATTATCTCTTTGGGATGGAGAAATAGAAAATGGTATTGGTTGATTAAACTGTATGCACAATTTTATCCATGACACCATTTAGTAGTATGTAGTTTCCTTCCTTATCTCTTTTAACTAGATATATTTTTAAATTTGCCTTGTCTGAGATCAGGATTGCTAGCCCTACCTTTTTTTTTGCTTGAGCTGAGGCATAATATATTCTGTTTTAGACTTTTATCTTTACTCTGTGTGTGTCTATATGTATAGACACATATCTATATCTATGTGTATATCACCTTCATTGTAATCCAACTCCTTTGTCTTACAGAGTATTATATTTCACACCTTCCGATCTTTTTTATTTTATTTTTTATTTTTTAATTGATTTGTTTGTTTACTTTTAGTTTACAAGATTCTGTTCCACAATCACTTGAGTTTCAAATTTTCTACCTCTCTTCCCCCACCCTGCCCCATGGCAGCCCGCATTCAAGTACAGGATCTGCAAATACTTTCACATTAGACATTAGTCTGGTTGTAAAGAAGGGTTGTAACCGATGGAATGAAAAATAGGAAAGAGGAAACAAAACCAAACATAAAAAAGAAAGAGAGCAGGTAGTCTGCTACAGTCTGCATTTAAACACTGTTCTTTCTAGCCCCTCTGATCTTTTAATAAAGGAGCTGCGAGGTCCTGTGTAATCTTGACTATTGTTTCATGATGTTTAAACTGTTTCTGTGGGTAGTTAGGTGCTGCATTGAATAGAGCAACAAACTTGAAGTCAGAAGGACTTGAGTTCAAATTTGGCCTCAGACACAACACTAGCTGTGTGACGTTGGGCAAGTCACTTAATCCCAATTGTCCTTCCTCCCCCCTCTAAAAAACAAAATAAATAAATAGACAAATGAATGAATTAATGAATGAATGAGTGATTTGATTCCTTCTAGATGCTTGCAACATTTTTTTTGTTCTGGAAATTTTGAAATTTAACCATAATTTTTCTTGGTGTTTTTGATTTGGGATCTTTTTCAGGAGATGATAACTGGATTCTTTCCATGACGATTTTAACTTCTGATTCTAGGACCTCAGGGCAGTTTTCCTTGATGATTTTCTGAAAGATCCTGTCTAGGTTCTTCTTTTTTTAATTGTTTTCAGTTAGACCAATAATTTTTAATTGTCTCTCTTAGATCTATTTCCCAAGTTACCAATGAGGTATGTTACATTTTCTTCCTTTTTTGCATTCTTTTGTTTCTGTTTGACTGATTCTTGATATTTCATAAAATCTTTAGCTTACATTTGCCTAATTCTAAGTTTTAACAAATAGTTTTCTTCTATTAGATGTTGTAACTCCTTTTCCATTTGATTCATTTTACTTTTTTTGGTTGTTTTTTGGAGGGTGAGGGCAGGGTAATTGGGGTGAAGTGACTTGCTCAAACTCACATGACTAGTTAGTGTTAAGTGTCTGAGACCATATTTAAACTCAGGTTCTCCTGTCTCCAGGGCTTGTGCTCTATTCACTATGCCACCTAGCCATACCAGTTCATTTTACTTTTTAAGGAGTTTTTCTCTTCATTTACCTTTTGTGCCTCCTTTTCCATTTGACCCATTCTATTTTTAAGGACTTATTTTCTACAGATAATTTTTGTCCTTCCTTTTCCAAGATATTGACTTTCTTTTGCATAGCTCTCATTTATTTTCCCAATTTTTCTTCTTTCTCTCTTATATGAGTTTTAACACCATTTTTGAGCTCTTCCAAGTGTTGTACCCAAGCCCAAATCCCAGGTCACTGTACACCACCTGGTTTGTGGCCCACCATTAAGCCACTTTTATCTTTTTGTCCCTGTCCCTATCCTACATTTTGTCATAGCTTGAAAACTGCTGAAGGCTCATCTGGATATTGCTCAAGGTGTAGTTCCTTGCTCCCTCCTTCCCTAATCACCATTTTATATATTCTCCTTGATTCGTTATATTGTACAAGATTCATTATGGTGCAAGGATCTTATGTAGGAACTACCCTGTCCTGTTCCACTGACCAAGCAAGGTTCTCACACCCTTTGCCCAGAGTATGACCCTGCCCTGTTCTGGGGAATACCAGTCCCCCTTACCCAATGACCCTCCACCCTGTTCTGGAAAGTGTTGAGTATGATCCTCCACCATGTTCTACGATGGACTCCCATGTCACAGGAGGGTTGCACCCTTGTACCCTTGCGCCATATTCCCAAATTAGCCCTGAACTATAGAACTAACCAATGGCTGTTCTTTGCTTCTGTGTGTCATTGCTTCTGATAGCTCCTCTCCTTATTAGTGATTTTTGTGGTTTTAGCCTTGATAATCAAGCCTGTACCCCCAATAACTTACTACCAATTTGAGTAGTGAACACTCTCGTAGTTGTGCACTCACTTAATAAATCCACACCTAAATTTATCTTGAACCCGAGTCTCTGTTTGCTCTTATTCTTTGCATTACATAAGAAAGCTTTTTGGACTCAAGACCAATTCATATTCCCTTTTAGGTTTCAGATGTGGGTACATTGATAATGTTGTCCTCTTCTTAATTTGCACCTTGATTTTCCCTGACCCCACAATAAGAATCTATGGTCATTGTCTATTTCTGGTTTTTTGCTCATGGTATTTGCCTAGTTCCTGGTTTTTAGAGTTGAGTTTTCCTGCTGAAGTGTAGGGAGCAACTGATGAAAGGTTCTTGTACTAGGAGTTCAGGACCTGGTTGTTGACTTTATGTGCTGGGGCCCCATGTATTGGCAGCTGGAGGCTTTAGGGGTCTCGCAGTTTGCCTAGCGCTGAATTGGCTACAGCAACTCTTTAAATCTCAGAGTAGAAGGGTGGAGTATGAGCCCCTGTCTGCTCACCTGGTCCTTGAACTTAAATGTTTGACTCCTGCTCAGGTGGGATTTACACTCAAATGTTTGACTGCTGAAAGATGTCTGCTGTTCTGGAGCTGTGCCTCCTCTAATTGTGCTTCCTAGAGTTGTGTTGAAGTACCAAGAGATTTGGCTGCTGAAGAATGCCAGCACCAGTAGTGGAGTTTTTGAGCTGGTGTCTATGGTTTCCTCTCCCTGTGCTGAAGCACTCAGGGGAGTCCTGGAGCTGGTGCTTGCCTGCTCTTCCACCCTGGGGCTCAGGATCTCCTCCTGGCTTACTGAGGTGCGGTTTGCCACTGGCTTTCTGGGTTGCCTAAAGTCCTGTACTGCTACCCCTCCCCCAGAGTGAGAGGGATCTTTGCTGCTAATATGCCAAGTTTCCTGGGATACAAAACTGCTACACCCCATCTTTCTACTGTCTCAGAAGTTCATGAGTTTTTCCTAGGGTGATATTTTCAGGTCTTTCACAGGTCAGTAGAGGAGGATGAGAGTGATTTACTTCTAATTCCACCATCTAGGCTCCTAGAAACAGAACTACTTTTCATTTCTTTTTTCTTCTCATTGTTATAGCTAGTATTTCCATTACAATACTGAATAATAATGTTGATAATAGACATTCTTAGTCCACTCCTGATTTTATTAAGAAGGCTTTAAGCTTATCTCCATTACAGATAATGATTGTGAATAATATTAGTTAGATGCTACTCATTATTTTAAGGAAAACTCCCTTTATTCCTATGCTCTCAAGTTTTTTTTCTTTTTTTTTAATAGAAATGGCTGTTGTATTTTGTTCAAAAGTTTTTCAGCCTCTATTGAGCTGATCATATGATTTCTGTTGGTTTTGTTTTGTTACAGATATGGTCAATTAGACTGATAGATTTCCTAATATTCACCTAGTCCTGCCTTCTTGGTATAAATTCCACCTGGTCATAGTGGATGATCCTTGTTATATATTTTGTAAACACTTTGCTAGTATTTTGTTCAAAATTTTCATATTGATATTAATTACAGAAATTTGTGTATAATTTTCTTTCTCTTTTTTAACTCTTTCTGGTTTAGATATCAGCACCATATTTGTGCCATAAAAATGTTTGGTAGAATATCTACATTACCTGTTTTTTTTGCAAATAGTTCATATAACATTGCAATTAATTATTTTTCAAAATGTTCCATAGAATTAAATTTTTAAAATTTTTAAAAATTTTTTAAATTTTATTTATTTTTTTAAATTTTAATTTATTTTCTTGGTTACATCATTCATTTCCACAAGGTTTGAGTTACAAATTTTCTCCCCTTTTTGCCTCTACCCCCAGCCCAGAACATTGATCCCACTGTAAGGCCCCTTCCATAATCTGTTCCCTTTTATGCCCTCCTCCAACACCTCTCTAGCTTTCTAGCAGGGCAGGGAGGGGCTCCCTGCTCCCGTCCTTGTATGAATTATTTCACAGTTGCATTTGATTGTATAGCTTTAAATACTAGATTCTTGCAATTCGTCCTCTGTCACCCACTCCCACTGGGTGTGTAATTACACAGGACAGCTCCATGGTGGGCAAATTGTGAGAGTCTAATTGTATATCCCTCCTTCCTATCCTGCACCCCACCCTTGTTTTGTTCTCTACTCTGTCCCTGTCCCTTTACTGAGATGTATGTTTCCTGCTCCCCACCCCCACCCCAACCTTCCCTCCATCACCCACGCTTCTCATCCCCCTCCCCCCTATTCTCCTGTGTGGCAAGATACTCAGTTTAGAGTTTTTGTCTTTCCTTCCCTAAGCCAAATTCAATGAGAGTAAATGAAAGTAAAGTTGTAACAGTTATCTCTTGCCTCTTTTTTATGGGATGATTAACCCCATTTTGTCTCTCCCTGTCTTCTCTCATTCAAGTCCTCTCCCACTTCAAAATTTCACCTTTTGAAGTATCATCTCTTCATAATTAATTGATCCTGAACCCTCTATGTACACATATATATCCATGCTCAGATATGTATTCATACACATATATACCCTCCT
>JAQQSW010001836.1:0-15781 GCA_028646575.1 Pseudocheirus occidentalis
ATTGTACAATGTGAAAGAGTTAGCAGATCCTATACATGATTGTATGCCACCATGGCAGGAGTGGGGGTGGGGAGGAAAGGGAGAAAAATCTGAAACTCAAGTGACTCTGGAACTGAATCTTGTAAACTAAAAGAAAACAAACAAGTCAATAAAATAAATTAAAAAAAAAACAAAAGGTAGCAGCTGCTTTTCCAGTGATCCAATCTGGAATCCAAATCCAAAAAGGAGCACAACACTAAAAAGCAGAGGTGAAAAAGGAATACATACCAGGTACAGGGTAGGGGGAGGGACACTATGGAAAAGCATTGAGGTAGAAGATGGGGTGTCAAGTATAAAGAATAGTAAGAGAATGAGTGTGGTTGACCTGTAGAGTTCATCAAAGAAAGTCATGTATATTGAGCCTGGAAAGGTAGGTTAATGCCAAGTTGTGACGAGCTTCAAATGCCAGAATCTTTATATTTGATCCTCAATGTAATGGGGAACCATTGTATTAGAATGATGTGATCTGTGCTTTAAGAATATCCCTTTGGAAGCTTTGTGAAGGATGAATGGGAGAGGAGAAGGTCTAGAGGCAGGAAAGACAATTAGGAGGTTATGACAGTAATCCAGGGGAGAGGTAAAGAGGGCCTGAACTCAGGTGATTGTGGCATAAGGAGAAAAGGGGAAGTATGTGAGAAATGTGGAGGTAGAATCACCTAGACTGGTGACTGATTAGATGGGTGGGGTGAGGGAAAGTCAGTAGTGAGGATGGTGGAAAGGTTAAGAACCAGAGTGATTGGAAGGGTAGAGGAGAAGTGTCTCTAGACGACTCCGGGGATCATCACCGGGGATGGGGAAGAGTTGTCTCCTGTCAAGTATTTTTCTGTCTTTGCATAAAGATTCCGCCCCCCCCAACCTATAATCAGCCTGGCATTTAAAGTCACCCATAGCTCCTCTCCAACCTCCCTTCTCAGTTTTATTTCATGCTCTCCACACTGGCTAACCAGCTGTTCCCTGACCTTGGTGTGCTATCCCTACCTGTGCACCTTTGCCTGGGCTGTCCCTCAGGCTTCCTCTTCAACTCTGCCTCTCCCAGACCTTAGCTTCCTTCAAGGCTCAGCTTATACACTGCTTCTTAGGGGGATCCTACTCTCATCTTCCCGAGTGTCAGTGCTCTCTGCCCCCTGAAGTAACCTCATCTGCCTGTATTTGTTGCCTTTAAGGAAAAATTTTAATACCTTGAAAACAGGGATGTTTTTGCTTTGTCTTTGGATTCCCAGAACCTAACGCTGTGACTTTCTACACTGCAGACACTTAATACATGAATGAAAAAAATGAATGAATTAAAATTGGAATGAATTAAAGATCATTTAGTTCAATCTTTTCTGCTTTACAGATGGGAAAACTAAGGCCCAGAGAGGGGAAAGGATTTTTGTCACATAGATGCAACGAGGTCCCTGAGTCTTCCAAATATATACCAAATAACATGCATCTAGGGTACACACTGTCAGGAATGGGGGACAGAGGGGAGCTGCAAGGTTACTGAACGTTAGACAAGGGTTTTTTCAGTCCTGTTCAGGGACAAAAGATACGTTCCACGTTGATTATTGTTCAGTTGTTTTTCAGTCAAGTCCAATTCTTTGTGACCCCATTTGGGGTTTTCTTGGCAAAGATAACGGAATGGTTTGCCATTTCCTTCTCTGGCTCATTTTACAGATGAGGAAACTGAGGTTAAGTGACTTGCCCAGGGTCACACAGCTAGTAAGAGTCTGAAGTCAAATTTGAACTCAGGAATATCAGTCTTTCTGACTCTATGCCTGGCAACTCTATCCTCCGTGCCACCTAGCTGCCTTTATGTCACCCAGATGCCCATCCTACTTTCATCAACTGTCCCTTCTAAATAACTGCTCTTTTGGCTATATGGCCACTCAGTTTAGACCCAGGATAGAGCTCACGGGAGTGGAGAGTGATCTTCTTTTCCCCATCACTACCCTCCGAATGCTGAGGCAGGCCCCGGACATGTGCTGACAGTGGATAATAATCTAGTTCTAGGCAATAGGGGCAAAGACAACTAACTACCCTCCACTGAGATGTGAATGTGGGAGAGGAGAGGGCAGTCAGGAGCTTACCAGCCCACCTGACCCAGGCCAGACACTTCTGTGCCTAAATGGTCTCAGGTCTGCTCTGTGGGATGGGAGAGGAAGCATCTCAAAGGAGGAGGGTAGCCTTACCGGAGGGTTTCCCATGACACCCATACCCTCCTCCTGCTCTTTGGGGATTTTGAGGTAGAGATTAAGGTCCAGGATTCATGCCGGGCAGAAGGGATGGCAGTTTGTGTTGGCTGACCTCGATAGGATAACCTGTCTCAGCCTGCCTCCCTGGTACCTGGAAGGGTGGCTAACTGGGAGACTCAAAAGAACAGGATCCCACAAGTCCCCTAAGGTTTGGAAATCTCCAGTTTAGTCATCGTGATGTTTTGTTATTATTGTTCTTTTTGGAGGAGGAAGGCAAGGCAATTTGAGTTAAGTGACTTGCCCAAGGTCACACAGCTAGTAAATGTGTCAAGTGTCTGAGGTCGAATTTGAACTCAGATCCTCCTGACTCCAGGGCCAGTGCTCTATTCACGGAGCCACCTAGCTGCCCCTTTTTTGTTTGTTTCTTTTTTTTTAAGTCCAATTTCACCCACACAGAAGTGGTGCTGTTCCATCCCATGCCACATCTCTCCTCTTCGTGTCAGCCGCTCTAAGGGTGAGGAGACTGGAAGACTGGAAAACCCCACCTTCTGAATGTGCTCTTTTTCTCCACCTCAATTCTCTCCTCTGCTATCGTCATTCCACAAGGGCATCCTTTCCTTTCCATCCTTCATGACTTACACCAATGCCCCTCTCTACACAATAAGGCTGTCTTAGAAATGAAGTCGTCATGTTTACAGGACTTAATTAGCAAAATCACTCATCATCCCTGGAGTTCATTGAATACCTATACATGACTCCACTTGAAAATGAATTAGCCTGCATGGGGTCAGTTATCATTCAGATCTGGTGGGTGGCTTCTTTTTTCAGCTCCTACCAGACCCAACATAGGCGCCTCCCTTCTCCTTCCCCCTTAATCCCCAACTAGCCTTTGCAATTAACAGCTAATTAACAAACAAAACCAAACCTACCAGGTGGAACAGGAGAAAGACATTCTCTCAGCTCAGGAAAGGAGCAATTAACTGGGGCTGCAGTCAGGACCAATCAATGTGCCCTCCATCACCTTTTGTGTTCTCACATCTGTTAACACAAAGACGGGAAATTGATTTAAAGGAAAAATGAAATCTCCCCTATTTCCTCTACATCAGATCACAACCTGAGCAATTCAAAACCTTTTATTCTTTTCCCCCAAGACTTGCTGAAATGATGATGGCCTGATATTCTGGACAGACCCCTGTCGTGCCAGGCTACGGGACTGAGTTCTAGCCTCCACTCTGCCACTTACTCCCTGAGTGACGTTGGGTAAGTCCCTTTCACATCTCTCTGAGTCTGTTTCTTCCTCTGTAAAATGTAGGGCTTGAACCAGATAAGCTCAACAGTTCATTCCAGCTCTGATGATCTATGGAAGCTGCTGTGGTCTCCTCACCTGTCACTGATGTGAGGAGGAGAAACAAGGCAGCACAGAAGAAGCTGGACAGAGAAAGAAAGAAAGGAAGGAGGGAGAGGGTGGAGGGAGGGAGGGGGAGAGGGAGAAAGGAGAGACAGAGAGACAGAGACAGAGACAGAGACAGAGACAGAGACAGAGACAGAGACAGAGACAGAGCAGGCTGCATTTTGCCTACCTGGCTACACTACACTCCTTTTTGACATCTTTGGACCTTCTCCCCATCCTTCTCTCCCTCCCAAACTTCTACACCCTTACTTTTCAAAGCTTCCTTTTGTGCACTGACTTTCTTGGTTAGATTTTAGGTTACTTGAGGGCAGGAATTATCATTTTCATATTTGTAACTCCAACTCAGCACAGGACCTGGAACTCTAGTAGGCTCTTAATAAATGTTTACAGACAGATAGATAGGTAGACAGACAGGTAGGTAGACAAGTAGATAGGTAGACAGACAGAGAGACGCGGAGAGGCAATATCATATATAGTAAAGAAAGAACTGGTCTCAGAGCCAAGAAAACCTGGATTCTAGTCCTGCCTCTGACATATACTAGCTAAGTCAGCCATGCACAAGTTGCTCAGCCCCTGCATTCTAAGTATTTCTCTAAGACTATAAGGTACAGATGAGTTGCCAAGCTGCAGCAGTGAAGAGTTTACACACCAGAAGTTCCTCAATGAAATCACAGATTTAGAGCCCCCAACAAATATATACATACATACACACACACACAGAGTGTGAGAGGTAGAGGTGTGTGCATATATGTGTGTGTGTGTGTGTGTGTGCATAATATATAGGATCATTGATTTAGACCTTTAGAAAGGGAAGTTAGCCTTAGTGGTCATCTGGTTCCATTTTATAGATGAGGAAACTGAGGCCTAGAGAACTCAAAAGAACTGCTCAAAATCACACAGGTCTAATGTAGGAAATTTAGGACTCAAACTCGGGTCCTTTGTCTCCAAATTCAGTACACTTTCTACTGTATCATGCTATCTCCTCAAATATCATTCAACCCATTGTACAGATGAGGAAACTGAGGTTCAGAGAACATTAAATGATTTGGCTGCAGTTAATAAATGTAAGAGCTGAGAACACTGTACATAGTAACAGTCACATTGTCGAATAACTGACTTTGATAGACTGGGCTCCTCTCAGCAATGCAAGGCTATAAGACAGCTCCAAAAGACTCATGATGGAAAAGGCTGTCTACATCCAGAGAAAGAACTATGGAGTCTGAATGCAGATTTGAACCTACCATTTGCTCTTTTTTTGTTGTTTTGTTTTGTTTTTTCTTTCTCATGGTTCCTCTCATTTGTTCTAATTCTTCTACACAACATGACTAATGTGAAAATATGTTTAATAAGAATGTATATGTAGAGCCTGTATCAGGTGGCATGCTGTCTTGGGGAGGAGGGAGGGGGAGAAAATTTAAAACTTGCGGATATAAATGTTGAAAACTAAAAATAAATAAATTTATTTATTAAAAATAAATAAATAACTGTAAGAGCCAAACTCAGGTCTCCTCAGAGACCTATGCTCTACACAGTATATTATTCTGTCTGTCACATCTATATCTACATAGCAATACATAGATCATCCTTCTTGAGGAGACTGAAATCACAGCTGCCCCCCTGTAGGAGCCTCTACAGTCTACTTAGGTACAGCCTTGAGTTTGCTTTCAGACAACAGAGGTCAAGCGCCTGCTCCTATAACAATACGTCACCTTTGCCTCCAGCGTGTCCAACGTCAAACACAGAATTTGCAGAGCGTCGGAGCTAGACGGGCCAGAGAGCTCTATTGTTCAGCCTTCTTCGTTTTACAGAAAAGAAGGCTCTGATTCAGAGAATAAAGTGACTTGCCCAAAGTCACAGAGCTAACCAGTAAGAGAAGGAAGACTAGAAGCCGAGTCTTCTGGTCTCAGCTGAAGAACCATGTTGTCTATCATTCACATGAGAAACTTAACATGGGGGAGGCTGATAAGATGATGGTTCAAATGACCAGGACAGAGACAGGTGATGCTTGGATCTAGCTACTGTTGAAACATTCCACTGCTTCGTTACAGTGAACAAGTCACTCCATGCTGGATTTCTTTTTCTCAGCTGCAGTGGGGAGCCAGGCTATTCACCTGAGGATGATTCAGAGTCCTGAACCCTGTCTCTGCTCTGCTTGACTGAACTACCCCCACAGTTTACTGTGGATTTGAGGCTACTCGATGGACTCTCCCATTCCTCATGCTTCCACTCTGCTTGTGAGGCCTAGATACAGGCAGGGCTTTGGAGCATCTACCATATGCAGGGCTCTCACTGGTTGATTTTGTCCTAATAAGCCACTAGTCCCTGGGAGAGGGGGCATAAATAACCATTAAGTGAGCAGAACCATGGGGCGGCTACATGGCCCAGTGAATAGAGCACCAGCCTGGAGTCAGAAGAACCTGAGTTCAAATGTGGCCTCAGACACACTTACTAGCCATCTGACCTTGGGTAAGTCACTTAACCCCAATTGCCCTGCCCTCCCCCACAAAGAGCAAAAAAAAAAAAGTGAGCAGAACCAGTAGAACAGGGTATCTTCTGCACTGAAATTTGCCTTCAAGGCACCGTGCTCATGTTGGGAGGGAAAGAGGAAAAGGAGGCAGAAAACATAAAGGGAGATTACCCAACATAAAAAAGCAGGGAACATAGCAATTTATTCATTTTTATTCAATAAATAATAGCATGCGTGTATATATGTATACATATTTATATGTGCATGTATGTATATTCCTTTAAGGTTTGCAAAGCACTTTCCAAACATTAACACATTTTATCCTCACTACAAACCTGGGAGAAATGTGCTATTATTATCCCCATTTTACAAAAGCCCCCTTTCCCAGGGACTAGTGGCTTATTAGGACAAATGGAAGAATGGAAGCATGGGGAATGGGAGAGTCTATTGAGTAGCCTCAAACCCACGGTATCCCCATTTTACAAAGGGTCACAAAGCCAGTAAGTGCCTGATGCTGGATTTGAACTCAGGTCTTCCTGACTCCAGGTCCAGTGCCCTATACACTGTACCTAGTTTCTATAACAATATAATAATAATTTATTATAATGTACAATTCAATAAATATGTATTAAGTGCCTATTCTGTGAAGAGTTTAGATAAGGGGTGAGTTTAGATAAGGCATATTCCCTGACCTCTTGCAGTTTATAGCCTATAGGGGGATAAAATGCAAACTCAGTTAATTCTAGTAAATGATAATGGCATCGATTTTTAGACCAGACCTGTGACTTCATTGGAATAGGGAACCTGTAGCAAGGAAATTCTCTCTACAAATACAGCTCAGCACTTGGTCTTCATAGAGAGCAGCCTAAGCAATAGGAGGAAGGTTCAGTGGCACCCCAAGGGTCCCAGCTCTTCCTGACTCTGTCCATTATGCCACACTGTCCCGCAGATGACTGTGTTAGATTAGTCAATCAATCAAGAAGCACTTATTAAGTACTACTACGTGTCAGGAAATAAAGATAAAGGTAGAAAGAATGAAACCATCCCCGCTAAGAAGAAGTTTACATTTCTAACCACCAATGCACATACAAATACTTGTGTGTGTGTGCGTGTGTGTGTGTGTGTGTTACAGGGCAGCTAGGTGGCATTCTGTTTAGAGAACTGTGTCTGGAGGTAGGAAGACCTGAGTTCAAATCCAGGCCCAGGCACTTAGCTGTGTGACCCTGGGCAAGTCACCTAACCCTGTTTGCCTCAGTTTCCTCATCTGTAAAATGAGCTACAGAAGGAAATGGCAAAACCAAGCCAGTATCTTTGTCAAGAAAACCCAGGTGGTGTTACAAAGAGTAGGACATGACTGAAACAACAACATATATCATAAATATAATGTGAATAAACACAAATACGTACAAAATAGTTAAATATGTGGTTATTTGGGGAGTGGGCACTGGCAGTTGAGGAGAATTGTGTGCTATATAAGGACTGAGAGGTAAGACTGTCCAGCAAGGGAGGAAGACCGAAGAAGTGTTCATAAAGGAGAGATCATTTAAATCGGGTCTTAAAGGATGGATAAAGTTGAAGAGTAACTGGGACTAAATTCCAATGAGTAAATACACAGAGGTGTGAACAACAGGTGTGTACAAGGGAGTAAAGAATTACACTAAGTTTAGCTGGAGTACAGAGAATGTGGAGGGGAATAACATGAGATAAGTCTGGAAAAGTAGGAAGGTGCTAGATTACAGAAAGGCCTTGAATTTTACTGCATAGGCCAAGGCAGGTTTTTAAGCAAAGAGATGGACAGACCATAGTCTTGTATGGGAAAGACAGAAAAGTTGAATCAAAAGAGGAAGAGAAATGAAGGAGGAAGACTTAGAATCCTAGAATATTCGAAGTAGAAAGGACCTTGGAAGTCGTATGATCCAGCCCCTTCATTTTACAAAGGTAAAGAAATTCAGGGCCAGAGATGGAACAAATTGCCTAAGGTCACACAGCTGTGCTTCAAACCAGTGCCATTTCTTTCGGCTAGCCCTTGTGGCCTCCTCCTCTCAGGAGGCTGCCACCATGGTCCAGGCAGAAGGTTGTGACAATCTGCACCATGTCTGCAGCAATGGAAACATGGGTACAGATGGGAGAGATGTAACAGAGGTGGGCAGGAAGCTTAGTCAGAGATGAGAGCTGAGGGAGAGAGAAGGATCAGAGATGACCCCAAGGTTTAGAACAACAGCCAGATCCTTCATCCCCAAGTTCTTGATGGGAGGAAAGAACCCAACTAAACTGCTCTCAGGCCTGAGCCTGCCTAGTCGAACTGCCCCAAATACACAAGTTGTCCAGAGTCCTCAGACAGCTCTTGGCATGAGAACTCTGCCTCCACAGAGTAACCCCCAGGTGGATAAGAGGTAAGTGATTCAGCTCAGTAACTTCTCGAGAGGTCCAGGGCTTGCTCTGTGAACTGGCAGAGAGAAGGTCTTTTCCCTGATGAGGAGAGTTTTACTGCCACTATTTGAAGCTGCCTGGTTCTTTGAGTTTCCAGATGTACCAGTCTCTTCTTCTTTCTCCTTCCCCTTCTCTTTTTCTTCTTCCACCTCCTCCCACTCATCTCTGCCTTTATCTCCCACTATGCTTCTTTATCAAGCCCTTTTTTTCTGTCTCCTTGAAAAGGTTTGTGAAACCAGAACTGTACTTGATTCTAGCGTAATTGGAAGGCAGCAGGAGCCCGGAGCCCCAGCCCTCCCCAGCACGGGGACACTTGTGTACAATCACGGTATGCAAAACAGCAGAAGCCTGAATTCATAATTGGACGTTCCAAAATGTAATTATGAAAGATGAAATGCTCCTTTCAATGAGAAGGCTGTAAATAGAATAATTAATTTTGTGTTTGCTTGAACAATTCTGTATTATGGACCTTATACTGGAACAGAAATTAATTAAGTGCACCAGGATTTATGGAGGAGGTGAAGAGAGAGAAAAAAAAGAATTAATCTGAAGTCAAAGATAGATGAGTTTGTGAGTGTAATGATGTGTTAGCCTGGGGTATTCTCTAACAAATTTACCCGGCATGTTCTGGGTACAAACGGCATGCACTGACAGAATTATCTCAACCCATGCAGCTGCTGGACTACAGAACAAATGGAGAGTTGCAGATGAGCACTTTAGATTTAAAACCATTAACTGTTTCCTTGCTGGGGGCTTTGCCGGGGAAGCCTCATGAGAATCTAGGGGGTCCACCTCCAAACAGAGATAAAGAACACCTTGCCATCGCCAGCCCCAGGAATTGGAAATACAGAATGTGGGCATGAGCAAGAAAATAAAAGGGAGGGCTCTTGGAGAGGCAACTCTCAGCCCAGAGAGTTATGGAGGGATTTGTAGTTTAGGAAGGGTCCAAATGAATTCCACAGGTGTGTGTAAGCTCAGCTGTTCTGGTGCTGTGGAAAAAACACAATGTACCTAGAACCCGTAGACCTTAAATCCATCAGCCCCAGTTCTAGTCCTTGCTATGAGACCATGAACAAGTTCCTTAATCAGTCCTGGCCTCAATTCCCTCATCTGTAAAGCCAGGACAGCAATCTTTATACTGCTAACTTCACTCAAATCACAAGATTATAGATTTAGTGCCAGAAGGGACCAAAGAATGGTCTCCAAAGACCATCTAGTCCCCTCATCCTACAGATGGGAAAAACAGGCCTAGAAAGCTTAAGTAACTTACCCAACGTCACACATTGACAAAAGTAGGATCAGAACTCAGATCCTCTGCCTTTAGAACCAATATCCTTTTCCCCGTAGAACAATATTTTGTAAACCATAAAACATCATTTTTTAAATGCATCCTATCATTGCTTTTATTATTATCTGGACTAAAGTGACCCAAGGAAAAAGCAAGAAAAGAAGCTGTGGCCTGCTTGGGCTGAGTGAAGGAAGAGGCAGGCCCTATTCCGGCCTGGCACTGGAAGAGGCCCCTGGGAATGTCCTGTATCTCCAACTGCCTGCACCAGGTGAGACCATGAAATAAAGATCAAATATAAAAGGAACAAAAGGCATAACTAATATCTCCTGCCTCCCTGCCCACTTCTCCCACTGCCCTCCTCCCCCACCATGGGTCCAGCCTTGGGCAGAGAGCACAGGCCCAAAGAACAGCAACACTGACAATTCCATTGGCAGAGCCCTAGCCCTTTAGCCAGGCCCACCCATGGGAAAGAGGGAATCTATTCCCACCTTGATGAACAGCCTGGGTAATATTCTGTCTCCCTCAAAATGGTAGGTCTGGGGTTCTGGAATGTTTTTGTTGTTGTTGTTATGAACTTTTTATGAAAAATCCTATGGACCCTTCTCAGAATAATAAAAATGGATTCATGCAAAATGAATCCCCCCAAAAATACATAGGATTATAAAAGAAACCAATGATATTGAAATAGAATTATCAAAATATTTTAAGCATAAGTTAACAGACCCCAGGTTAAGAGTTCCTGGTCTAGAGGGGAGCCCAGCTTTCCTTAGCATGTGCTTGCTCCCTGAGCTAGCATTCGAAAAACTCCAAAATTCATTCTGGGGGGCACTGCAGGGGCCAGGGAATCAAGACAGGATGCTTTGCACAGACATTTATTTATCTGTAAAGCCAGACTGCAGCCCAACATAGAGCTAAAGGTGAAGCTTTTACATTCTTCCCTATTGTGTAAAAAGCAGATATACATAACAATGCATGTTGATCTCTGTGGGTAGAGAGCCTACATATGTAGAAAGTGCAGGCTGCTATTTCTATAGCCTTTCACCAGAACCAGTGAAATGGTAAATGTAAAGTACAGTGAGTCTACACCAAGTTTGCAGTGAAAACTGCATTTTCCGCTAGCCTGATTATAGCTCTTTAAGCGACACATTATATTGTTTGCAAGAATACTTCTACAAAGTCTTTGCTTCATTTAACTCAGAGAACAATTCTGCCAGATTGGTCTATAAAAGTTGCACTTAAAATCAGGCCTGTCCCAGGACCTGGATGCCATATTCCCTCCCACCCAAATTCCAAGGCCTTGGGGGATGCGTCTGGGGACAAATTTAAGCCTTGCACATTGCAGTTTCTGAGTTGCAGTGAATTCGGCCACTTCTAGGGAACTTCTCCGCCTGTTGGGAAACCTGGCCAGGCAGCGGAAAGGCAGCCTCCTTCTCCTTCAAGGCATGTATTATTCAAGCATTTAGATATCTGTCATCGGGAAGGATGATGGATGGCTTTATTAACCCATGTAGGCAAAGTCAGCGACAGCAAAGGGCTCTCTTGTCAGGCAGAACTGTGTCACAAGCACTGTATGCTAGGCTCCAGACTCTGCCTGTTCCCCAGTTGAGGTGGGAGAAGAAGCAAGGTGGACTTGTGGTTAGTATGTCAGACCTGGAGTCAGGAAGGCCTGGGTTCAGATCTTGTCTCTGTTAACTGTGTGATCATGAGAAAGACACTCAACTTTGATGGGTCTTAGAGTTTCCTCATGCATAAAACAAGAGGATTAAATTGTATGAACCCTAAGGTCCTTCTCAACTCTAAATCCATGAGGTTAAGTGGAACAGAAGAAGTCAAGCCATGGAAGCCAAGGCATCATGGAAGCACAGGATTGAGAGGTGGAAGGGATCCAAGAAACCATCTAATCCCCCCCCCAAAGGAAATGAGGCCTAGAGAGGAGAAAGCAATTCATCAATTAACAAATATTTATTAAACATGTGCCAGGCATCATGCTAGCTTCTGGGGAAACAAAAATAAATATGAAAGACCCTGACCTCAAGGAGATTACATTCTTTGGAAGAGGGACATCATGTATACATATAACTATATACAAAACACATACAACTATATACAAAATAAATCCCAGATGATTGCTAAGAGAATTAACTAAAGTAGGGACCTCCTCAAAGCTATGTGCACTCAATAGAAAGAAGGCTAGTTTGACTAGTGGAAAGAACGTGTGGAGGGTAGAAATGTATAATACCTGAATATATAATATCAACCTGCCTGAAGGCAGGAGCCACATTTTAAAAGGCTTCAAATGCCAAGCAGAAGAGTTGGTATTTGATCCTTGAGGTAACAGGGAACTATGGGAGTTGACTAAGCCTGAGGTTCAATAATGATGTGCCCAAGGTCACAAAGGCAGCCAAGTACCAGGATCTGTTATCCAATCCCAGGTTCTGTGATCTAGAGTTAGCCCTCAATCTCCACAACAGGCTGCTGACCCCAATACAGCTCCTAAGAAAGCTAGCATTTCTCTTTGTCAGATATATTGCTGAGCCCTCACATTGAGAGATGAGCACTTGTGAACCAATCCACCAGGAGTGATTTTCAAGATGCAGCCACTCCCAAAGTGAACTTGATGGGGCCATTTTTACTTTCAAATTGATGATGCCATGCCTGTTCTCACATTGAGGCTGTGTCCACCCTGACAGCAGGAAGCTATCTTTACACAGGCAAAGCCAATGAGAGGAAGAAGTCATCAGTCAGGGGATGTTAGCTGAAGAGAGAAATCATCTCAAGCAAGTCAAGAAGTTGAGGGAGTCCCAAACTCTCTTTGGAGCCAGATTTTACTTACTCAAATGAGTAAAATTAAAGAGACAGCATGGGACAGAGAAAAAAACACAGGTTTTCATGTCGGAGAACCTGGATTCAGATTCTAGACATGCCAGTTACCTCTCCGCTATCTGTGCAAACTTGGACAAATGATATAATCTCTCTGAGTTTTAGTGTCTTCAACTGTAAAATAAGGTGCTGGAGTGGAAGGTGGAGAGAAAGGAGCTGGATATGGACTGGTCTGGCTCTAAAGTGCTTTCTGGCTCCAAATCTCTGCTACAGTCTCTCTCTTCTACCTCCAGTGCTATGGTCCTAGCATCATGCTGTTCTCTATTTACAGACGCCAGTTTGGAGGATCTAGACATCTCCTTAACAAGGGTTTGCAAGCTTGGAATTTCTTTGTCATTCTCCTCCCTTTGTCTCCATCTCCTTTTTTTCTTTTCTTCTGTCTCTCTTCTTCCATCCCTGTTCCTTTCCTTTATCATCTCTTTCTCTTCCACATAAGTGGTAGGTGTGACTACATCAGCTCCTTCTATTGGCCCAGTCAATGACAACAGAGAAACATCTGGGCAGGGACTCTTCCAATCTGCCCATCAGGGTATTGTTCACACACACCAGAGAAAGGGGAAGAGCTCAGGACATATTATCAAGGATACAGCCATTACTGATCTTGTCACGCAGGTTCACAGCCACCAAACCTTTTGCTGTTCTCTCCGTTCCAGATCTCAGCCAACTGAGGTCTGAAACACCCAGCTTCCACTAGTACACAAAGGAACACCGACATGTGAGGAAAGTTAAATTCCCACAACTGTATTGCTTGGCCACAAAGAAGTCTGACCTGACTGAATCTCTCTCTCCTTCTTTTAAGGGTAGCTAGCTCTGCAACAATGGGATAATTTTCCAGCCTATAACACAGGCCAAAAAAACAAAAAGTCCCTGTTTCTATGTATTGGCAGAAGGTAGTCATAAAGTGAGGGAGAAGGTGGCACCACTCTCAGGGTTACTGGCAGTAGCTAATGTCTTCCCACCCCTACAGTTCAACCACCCTGTTAAGAAAAGATGTTTAAATCAGTGTCTCAATCCTAAGGAAACAGGAGAAAAGGAGATAGCTACAATCACTGATGAATAAGAATAGGTCCTCACTCCCAAGGAATTCTAACAACCCCTGTACTTAGCGTTAATCTACTTAAATCTAAGACTAATGCATTTGTTTAAAAAAAAAAAGACTCCAACTTCCTTTATCTACCCTAATATCAAATCTCACAGCCCCCTACAATTCTGGACCTAGTTGGGTGCCTGGGATTTAGCTACATACACATGCAACATTGCTTCCCTGCACCAGGCCAAAGCGGGACCCAGAAATGGCAGCTGTGGTGTGCTGGAACCAGCTCTAACTGGCTAGTGAGCCACCTGTTAAATTTTCAGATTTACTATTTACACCTCTGAAAATTGGAAATAACTACACATTAGAGCTTGACTCATTTTTTTCATGGGTCATCTAATAATGTAGACTAAACTTTAAAGTGTGTGTTTATACATTTTTTTTCCCGAGAGAGCCCAGTTGCTAAACATTTACCAGCATGCTCCTATCTTCCTCTAGGAACCTTGCTGGTGCTCAGCAGGAGTATAGTAAAAGGCTCAGGGAATTAGGTCATCAATAAGAACAATTAACTGTCATTTAAATAGTGCTTTATGATTTTCAAAACATTTTCATCTATTATCTCATTTCAGCTTCCCGGCACCCCTGGATGACAGTGAGGGAGAAAGTATAAAAGTTTTGTGCTCTTTTGTATGACAGAGAAAATCCACTAAATTGTTTGGTATGCTATCAATAAACCTCATAGTTACAGCAGCTTAGTATGTGGTTCCATCCCTGATGGATTATCACACCCTGTTTTCAACTTCAAGTCTTTCTGAAGACTAGGATGCCCTCTGGTTCATCCATTAATTTTTGTATATTTCTATCACTTTACAAATGTTCTTGAAATTTTTTTTCCTATGGGAAAAGGGTGCATGCTTTCTCCCCAGGCTTCTCCATAGACAACTCTCCTCTGTCTCATTTGTTTCCCTTTCAGTATCTGTTCAGTAGTGTCCTCTTTATGACTCTTTGTGACCCCATCTGGGGTTCTCTTGGCAAAGACACTGGATGGATTTGCCATTTCCTTTTTCAATTTATTTTACAGATGAGGAAACAGAGGCAGAGTTAAGTGGCTTGCCCAAGGTTACACAGGTAACAAATGTCTGAGACTGGATTTGAACTTGAAAAGATGAGTCTTCCTGACTCCGGAACCTTTTAGGATTTGTAATCTAGGGACTGCAGATGGAAAAAGATTCCAATAGTGTGGATTCTAACAGGCCTTCAGTGCCATCAACCCTACATCCTGTTTCATCCAGCCCTTTAAGGCAAGTTAGACCTTGGCCCAAACATCTTTCATCACCTCCTTAGCCACAGCGTTAATTAAGCTCATCTTCCAAGCTGTCCCAAAAGTAAGATTTACTGGGAGGAGAGGGATAAGGATATGGAAAAAGGCTAAAAACCTTCTTCATCTTGTAAAACTGCAGCTCCAGGAAGTCTCCGGAAATCAAACCTCCCTAAAATCCTAACCCTCCACCATCAACACACAACCCATGGGTCTCTACAGAGCAGCTTGGGTAATGGAAGGAGCATCCAAATGCCAGGCAGGGAATACTTCGGTTCTGGTCTTCTGTTCTAATCAAATTGAATATTGAATTGAATATAGTCTCACGTCTGCAGTTTATCAGCAGTAGGATTTTGGACTTATTTTTTTTCCAGACCTCAGTTTCCTTACATGCAAAATGGGGGGAAAAATTCAATTTAAATTCAATAAACATTTGTTAAGTACCTGCTATGTGCTGGAATTGTGCTAAAAGCCAGAGATACAAAAAGAGGCAAAAGACAGTCTCTGCCCTCAAGGAGCTTATAACCTAACAGAAGAGACAACCATAATGCCAAGCAAAGGAAACTTCCAAGGTTCAGATTACCAGCATAGCAAACCCCACTTATTGAGCAAACATTCACAGAACAGAAAAAGTCAAAATACAGTATAACTCATACATTTCACAAGTAAGTTCTCAATCCATTCCAGGTCAGTCAAAGTCTCTTCTCAAATGGAGATCAGACTACTCCACCCCTAGACAGT
>JAQQSW010001837.1:0-15776 GCA_028646575.1 Pseudocheirus occidentalis
AAAGCCTAACAAGACCAAGGGAGCCCAGCAGACACTCTGCCGCCATGTCTTACCAAGCTCTTTTTCAGCCTCCACATATCCCCACGCCCGATGTACTGGTCCTTAAAAGTGAGCTCCACCAGGTCAAGGGTCACCTCCTGAAAGAGACAGAGATGCTTGTCTCATTTCCACCCCAATGTTTGGTCCCTGATCCCGGGCTCACAAAACACTCTATCACCAATCCAAAGGGCTTCTCCATTCACTCACTCATTCCTTCATTCATTCCAGCTTTTATGAAGCACATGCCACACACAGGGCACCACGCCCAATGAACATCAAACAGCCCGCACCCTCCAGGGCCTTCCCATCTCCAGCAGGCTTTGGAACGCCGTAGAAGCAACAGGGCAAATGGCGGCTCGGACCAGGTGCTTTGGGGTTGACGAAAGGAAAAAAACACCTAAGCCCAGGAGAGTTAAGGGGAGTGAGAATAAACTGGCCCAGAGTCCTCCCAAGAAGCCGCTGTCTTTGCCAGCTTCTGCCTCAATGCTGTCTCAGGAGAAAGGTCAACTTTAGAGTATGGAAAAGGCAGGGATGAGCCAGCCCAAAGGTGCAAGTGGCAGCGCCAAGGCCTGTATTCCAGAAAGAATCGGAGACACAACGAAGCTGGGCAGACAGAGTGAGCAAGGGTGAAGCGGGGGGGCTGGACAGAGGATGACGGCGACGGCCAAGAGCAGAGGCTGCTCTCCTGCAAGAGCCTGCGCCGGCAGTGCCTGATGGAGGCTTCCAGAGATTGCTCGGGGCAACCATGAGGGACTGGCAGCTGCCGTAGGGGACGCGCAGAGAAGAGGAACAGGGTAGTGCAGCGTGACACGGAGCCCCAGACGCTGCTGACACGTGGCCCAGAGAGGGAAGGCCGAACTACACGGTGTGTGTGCGGCATCTGGCTTTCTCTGCCAAAGAGAATAATGTTGAGAATGAAGAGAACGGGGAAAAATGACAACTTGGACATGTGAGAAAACACCCAAGAGGAGCAGGGAGGGACACAAGCAGACAGGTGTTCTTGTTGCTGCCTAGTGAAATTCAATGAAGACTTTGTCAGAAACCCCAGCTGGAGCAGTAACAGAAGCCTGCCGGTCCCCAAAGTGGTCGTGGCGTTATGGGAATTGGCAGAGCGTCTCCCTTGGGCCGGCAGCAAGCTCACACGATGACTTTATACAACCATGACTTCCAACAGCGAGAATGGAAATACACGCAGCCACCAGGGGGAGGGGGAGCGTCAGCCTCTGCCCTACTGGGGTCCAGATGTGCTTTCTGCACCTTCTCCCATTGAAATGTTTGTGTTTGTTGACGCTTCTTAAGTTCAGAACAAAAAATAAAATTTACCAAACAAATCAGAAGAGAAAACTGCCAGAAGGCAGTCAGAATCCTAGGTAAGGTGGGGAATAAGAACATGATTCGTGGCTGCCCTTGGGGAGCCCGGGCCATGTGTGGCACCCCCTGCATCCACAATGGCCGAGTCACTCCCAGGGACCTTGGAAAGGGCAGAGAGAGGCAGAAGACAGAGGAGAATGACATCAAACTTGGGCGTTGCTCCTTAGGGGGTGCTGGGTGCCCTCTAGCAGGGAAAGAGGCCATCCATCACAGGAGAGCCAGTCACCTGCGACCAACTGGTTTTAAAGAGAGGACAGTGTATGTGCTACAAAGGACATCGGAGAGCCAGGGTTGGGCAAAGTCTCCCCCCCCCGCCCCCCCACAGGCCACCTGGCCAAAGGGAAACCATGCAGGCTAAGGAGGAGGACATGCCCTGGGTGGATTCTGCCCTCACTCAACAGCTAAACCCAAAGGGCTTTAGGAACACAACATGGTAACTGGGCAGGAAGAGGCCTCCAGTACTCGGGGTTCAGGAGGTCCCAGCATAGCTGAAGCCCACTCTAGGAGCTGCCCCTGATCCTGGCTCAGAGGGAGAGCAAATTGGAACTTTAGGCTAAACTTAACAAGATGAAACCAATGGGTATAAATGTCAAGTCTTACACTGGCATTTAAAAAGTGGGGAAGAGAACAGAGCCTCCTTCCAGCGTGGGAGAGAGAAATCAGTGCCCTGCCCTGGCCTGTTTGGCCCCAGAGGGCAGAGGCCAGCCGTGGGTGGAACCTGCAGAGACAGGTGTTGGCTAGACATAAGAACAATATCCTCATAAAGCTACCCAAAGATGGAGCGGGCGCCTCTAAGGCCATGCACACCCCCAACCTGGGTGTCTTCACAGAGGGCTGACCAGTCAGGCTAGCTGAGATACAGAGAGGACTGTGCAGGAAAGACGCCCCCCCGGGCAAACGGCCTCCTCACTGAGATGCTGGGGTCCAGACCCCAGGCACCACCACCGTCCAGGGGTCAGCACCAAGGCTCGGCTCCAGCCTGACAGCGACATGACCCTAGACGAAGGACTTTATTTATGCATTTAAAATTCAAAGGGGCAAAGCATTAAAGCGATAACGTACGCACAAAGCACTTTGAAGGTAATATGTGTGTAGTGGCAGAGAGGCTGATCAATGAAGAAGGAGGGACCAGCCTTGCAGTCCAGCAGCCCCAGGTCCCATCCAGGCTGGGGTACCTCCTCTGCCTGAGAATATCCACTCTGCAGCTTCAGCTGCCTCCTCCCCAAACACAGGGCTAAAGATATTTCCAGGGCCCACTTTGCCAAAAGTGCCAAGCCACTTTTCATGGGGAAAAGATTGTATATGGCTCAAAGTCCTGCCTGAGTACAAGCTCTGATGGTGTTCACACACACACACACACACACACACACACACACACACACACGCGCGCGCGCGCGCTCAGCCTCACAGTCACCTTCCTCAGTGCTGTGATCTTAATGCTGTGGGTGGGGGAGGCAAAAGGTGCGTCAAAAGTCCTTCAAACAGCTCAAATACAAACCAAAGCATACCTTGGGGTCGACAACATTCACGTAGACATCTTGGTAAGGTCGCAGCCGGAACACCTGAGTCACTGTCTGGTCCACACTGATGGTTTCTGGGAAAAAGAAGCCGTATCAGAGAGCATTATCATTGGAATTAATCTGCTCTGCTTGGCTGTCAAACGCTTCACCACTCTCATGGCTAGTTATAAATACCAAAAACAAATTTCTCAACAGACCCAGGTTTTCGTAAATACAGAACACATGGGGAAGGCAGGAGAGTGATTTTCGTGTGTAGTTAAGAAATTCCCAGAAAATATGTATAAAATATTCTCCACCAAAGGGGAAAATATGTATACGTGTAATACAATCGTACACATCTAGCCTATAACAGATTGCTTGCTGTCTTGGGGATCAAAGGGTAGGGAAAAATTTAAACTCAAAATGTTTTAAAAGTGAATGTTGAAAACTAAAAATCAATCAATCAATTAATTAATAATCTTCCCAGAATGGAAATAAGCGTTCTGAGTGTGAGTGAATATTCTAGGGGGAAAATTATAAACAGAAGGAATTCGGAGAAACACAGAAAGGTGTGTAGGAGACACAGAAACAGCGCAGCTGAGCCAGGAGACAAATATGGCAGGAGGATGGCAAAGGTGTGGCAGGGGGCTGAGGACTGAGCAGATCAGGGGAGACCACTCACTGAGCAATCATTATGCACCTCCTGTGTGCTAGGAATTGTGCTGGGGACACAAAGACAAAATCAAAAGCCTCCCTACCTTCCAATTTTCTTGCATCCCTCTCATTTCTCTTCCCAATTTCTCCTCTGCCTCCCTAATTTGATTTTCATAATCCTTTCTGAGCTCTTCCCCAGCCTGAGACCAGTCCACAGTTTTCTTGGAGGCTCTGGACATAGGAGCTCTGACTTTGTTGTCTCCTGAGAGTGTGGATCTTCCTTGTCACCACAGTAACTTTCTATAGCCAGAATTTTCATCTGTTGTTTGCGCCTTCTCCCAGCTTATTTCTTGACTTTTAGCTTTGTTAAGGTGGAGCTCTGCAACCAGGGTAGAGGGTGCTTGGAGGGTCCAAGCTTCAAGGGGTTTGTGCAGCTGTTTCCAGAGACACTTCTAGAGACCTGTAAGGTTTCAGTTCTTCCAAGGTGGCATGATCTAAGGAGAGGCGCTTACTCCTCTCCTGGTCTCTGCTCTGGTCTGTGAGTGACCTGAGCACTCTTTTCTGCCCCGGAATGATGATGAGGGTCCCTGATCCACTGCAGTTCCAAGCTCTGCTGGGCTAGTGCTCCTCCTCACCCTGGGACTGCAACCCAGGACTGTGACCTGGCTCTGAGTTATGAAAAGCAGAGTCCTGCCTCCGTGCTAGCAGAGACCCCTGGAATCTCCTCCTGACCAGTGGTTTGAGCCCCTTATTGTCTGTGGGCTGAGAGCTCTGGAAGCAGCCACTGCTGCCACTGATTCAGTGGCTCCCAAGGCCGGCTCATGGTTTGCTGGGGCTGGGCCTGAGCTGGACTGCGCTCCACTCTCACCCAGGTGTGACCGACCTTTCCTGCAGACCTTCTAAGTTGTCTTAGAAGATTATTTCACTCAGTCCTTTTGTGGGTTCTGCAGCCACAAAAATTGTTTTACAGCATTATTTAAAGGTGTTTGGAAGGACTGGGGGAGAGCTCGGGCAAGTCCCTGCCTTTTCTCCATCTTGGCTCTGCTTACATATTACAAAGGGGAAATGGCCGTTGTACTAATTAGCCACTAATATATATGTAATACTTTTAGGTTTGCTAAATATTTTACAGACATGATCTCATTTGAACCCTACAAAACCCACAGGAAACAGAAGTTGTCATTATACCTTTTTTGCAGGTGAGGAAACTGAGGAAGGCAGAGGGTAAGTGACTTGCCCAAGGTCACACTGCTAGTACAAGGGAGAGACTGGATTTGAACTCAGGTCTTTCTAACTCCAGGTCCAGCGTTCTGTGCTCTGCACACAGATAAGCAAATACAAGATATAATCAATGTAATTCCAGAGGGAGGGGAAAGGGTATAATGAATGGTGGGGAAGGAGAGATAGTAAGAGGGGGAGTAGACAGATGGGGAGGTGGCCCGGAAGAGCTTTAAACAGCACACCCGGCCCTCCCGGCCCTTCTTCCTCCCCTGGTCAGCTTTTTTATATGGGAGATTACTAAGGGTGCCACCGTGCACAGAGCACTGGGCCTGGAATCAGGAAAACCTGGGCAAGCCACTTCATTTCAGCCTGCCTCGGTCTCCCCATCTGAGGATAATAATAGCAGCTCCTTCCCCAAGCCGTGGTGAGGAAAGAATGAGGACACATTTGTGAGGTGCTTGGCAGCACCTGGCCATGGCAGGCACTTAATAAATGCGTCCTTCCTCACTGAACGGTGTCATTTTTCTGGCATTTCAGAGTATCCAGGGTCATCTCCAGTCATCCTGATCTACATATGGTCACCGGACCCTGACGGCTCTGGAGGAAACAGTGAGGCTGGTGACTCTGCACAGCCCTTCCTCACTGAAATCCCATTCAATGCAATTCATGGCAACACTTTCTTGACATCATGTAGTACAAACAACAATAATGTTTTTTCATTATTAATTTACAGCCTGGCTCCTTTCTCACTTTCCAGCCTTATTATATGTAATCGTCTCCAGGCAGGCGACAATGTGGCCAAGCTGACTTTTCACTCATGACACTCCATTTCCCACTGCCCAGTCTTTGCCCTGGCTGTACCCGATGCCTGGAATGCTCTCCCTTGTCATCTCAAGTATCTTGATTTCTCTAGTCTCCTTCAAGACTAATTTAAATCCCAGGCTTTTAAAGGTCTCGGTAGCCCTCGCGCCAGAGGTACTAGTCTTCCCCAAACACCTTCGCACTCCAACTTGGGAGGCAGGTGCTGGCACAACCCCTTGTCTGAAAGTTGAGGCAGACAGAAGTTAAGGAACTTGCTCAGGCGGGCAGCGACTGAGGCTGGATTTGAACTCAGGTCTCCTGACTCCACGCCTGGGGCTCTATCCATCACACCACTTAGCTGGCCCCTGAGCTCAGACTTTACATTTGGCTAAGTTCATGCAGTCTTTCCTATTAGAACAAAGGATCAGGACATTTTTCTCCCATGTTTGTAGGCTTCATTACGGTGGCCCAGACAGGAAGGTGGCTGCTGCCTTGGGACAAGACTGGCTGGGAGCTCTGCTTTCACTGGTACAAGAAGCTGGCCTGGAGGTTGGCAGTGATCTCAGCCTCCCACTCGTCTCTGGTACTGAGAAGCGTCTCCTTTTTGTAAACCAGCTCCTCATGGGTCTCCATGGAGAATTCAAAGTTGGGGCCCTCCACGATGGCATCCACAGGGCAAAGTAGATGCCCTGGGTCATACAGATGTCATACATCCTGGGCTCAGCCTCGATGGTGATGGTCTGGGCCAGGTAGACGGCCTCAGAGCTTGCAGACGATACACTGCCCCATGCTGAAGGGTAGCGCCTCAAGGCATACTCCCCACAGAAGCACAAGCTCAGCGGGCCCTTCTCAAAGTGGAAGCTGATAGTGGCCAGTTCCTGGAACAGGTAACTCAGAGTCATCCTAAGGCTCAGAAGACCTCCATCCACAGCAGGGTCTGGGATGCTGGGTCACTCACAGACTTATGTCCACAGTGGGCTCATTCACATTCACATACTTGTAGGAGGAGGTGGAGGGGGGGACTGCTGTGTAGACCTCTGGCCAGGCCTTGGCATTGAGCTAGTCCTGTGCCTAGAACCCAGGAAATTATGTGAGGCAGAGCCATGTTAGGGCCGCTCATCTGGAGGAAGCACCGGTGCCGCCACCGCCACTGAGCCTGAGGGCCGGGTCCGGGATCAATACTCTTCTCCTCATCTTGGCCTTCCCCAGAGCCAAGGCTTGCTGATTGCATCTTGTATGATTTTAAGGCTGGAAAACATCTTCTTGGAGAGCCTGGACATGCTGCCAGCCAACAGTGGAATCTGCTATTCTCCGTACCACACGGGCAGGCGTGTGTGTGAGCATAAAGTCACAGTCCCATCTGGGAAATGAAGGAGCCCAGAGACCAGCCAAACCAGGTCACTTTCCACCACATCCATAACTCCACAAGCACAACCTGACTGTGCGATGGCTCCACTCAAACACCTCCACTGACCTGCTGGCTCCAATCAGTCCTCCTGCCCTCTGCAAGCTGGCCTACCTGGCCTTCTCTCTGCTCCTCACACAGGACACTCCATCTCCCACCTCCAGGCCTTTGCCCTGGCTGTTCCCAATGCCTGAAATGCACTCTTTTTCCACCTGTGCCTCAAGTCCCATCTTCTTGTCCTTAAAGATGTGATTCAAGAACCAGCTTTGACATGAAGCATCTCCCTCCCAAAGCTTGTATTTAACTAGGGGAAGTGTGTATATATATTTGTGTTTCCTCATCACCCCTACCCTCCTGTCCAGAGGAACCTTGGACTGGACCAGCCTGGCCTCTGCCAGGGCCTGTCCCTTAATCTGGCCTGAGCCAGACCTCCTTCAACTTCCCCACAACCAGCACCAGCCCACCTACCCACCCCACCCTTTTCCAACTCCCAACTGGTGTGGAAGCTCCCTAAGGGCAGGGTCTTTCTCCTCTCCAACAAGGCTTAGCACAGTGACTGACTGGCACAGAATAAGGGTTTAATGGACAGCTTAATTATTTACTTGGAATGGCTCCCATTTTTTAGTTTTTCCTGAACCCCTGCCAGGCCCTGATACTTCTGCATCAATACATGCACTTTTACAGATCCCAAACAACTCCCTATGCCAACAACACTTTCTTCAGGGCTTTGGAGATGGTAACGTCCTCACCCCCAAGAGCAGCAGTAGGCATGACTGTGGTTTGTCTCACTTAAATCCCAGCTAAAGTGGCCCCTCCACCCCCTTCTGAAACGCCCAACCCTTCCTCCAGGCCCAGAGGCATCGTCACCAGGCCTACCAGAAGACACAGGACTCCAAGGAAAGCATAGAAGACATCTTACCTTTCTGAAGGTCTTCCTTGAGTGACTTCACCTGCAAAAGCAGCGGGCTGGAAAGGAAGGGGACAGAAGAACTGAGACACGCCAAGCTGGGCAGGCCCTCCAGGCAGGACAGAGCCCTGCGGCCCCTCGCTGGGAGTTGACCAAGCAAGGCTGGCACAGAGACCCATGGGCCATGGAGGCCAGCTCACAGATCACAGCTAATGGTGGAGTGGATGAAGAGCAGGCCTTGGGGTCAGGAGGAGCTGCGTTCAAGTCCAGCATCTGCTCCCAGCTGGCTGCACAGCCCTGAGCCAGATACTTCACTCCTGGGGTGGGAGAGAGAAGAGGGAATTTCCTCCCTGGGAGTGCCCTAGAGGAATGAAGTCACAAACAGGGTCTAAAAGGAACAGGAGACAAAGCCTTGGACCCTGGCCAGCACCTGCTGGGGAGCAGACCGGCGTCCTGGGCACCTCCAGAACAGGAGTCAGTGACAAAGGGGCTGCAATCAGAGCACATTTGTCACATCCAGGAAATCACAAGGTCCCCAATTCCTAACGTAGTGTCCCGTGTATGATTTACAAAGGCACCTCACAAACGAGCCGTGTTTTTGTCAGTGTGGGGCACTCACGAGGTGGGAATTCACTCCCCCTCTCCACGAAGATTGCAGCTTGTCTATGACTTAGAGGACACATCCCAGTCTGGAGATGAAGTGACTTGCCCAGGATCACACAGCTGGTAAATACCAGAGACAAGATCTGAACCCAGGCCTGCTGACTCCAAGGTCTCACCATGCCCTAGCACCTGGGACCCTGCTGCACCTGGCCCTCCTCCCTGGTGCTGTCCCTTCTGACCACTGAGCTCTGCATAGACCCAAACACACTCACGCTCACTGGCTCACTCGGGCCATCTCCACATTCCTACCACCACCCCACCTCCCCAGAGCAGTAATCAGAGCGGACGACCCTTCCTGGGAAGGAGGAATCAGTGTCTGACCCTGTGGTTCCAGCCACCAAGTGGGAGGATCCCTTTCCATCTTAGCTCCCTAAGGGCAGGGACTGCTTCATTTTTGTGCCTGGGTGCCCAGCACCTAAAAGCACTGCACACATGACTTCTGACTGCCCAGCCCTTCCCTCCTTCCTCACAAGAACCTTGGTTAGCAGGTATCTCGTTACGGCTCTCACCTTACAGCTGAGGAACCCAAGTTTGGCATCATGCACTCAGCAAGGGTCTGAAGCCGCAGCCCTTTCCCCAGAATTCCAGAGCCAGCAATTTCTGAGGGCTCCAATGCCCCGCACTCGGCCACAGCAGGCACAAGAGCCGCCTGGATATGCCCAGACTATCTCCGGACCTGCAGCACCCCAACCCCACCATCCCAATCACAGCCACGTAAAGACCACGCGTGCACCCTGCTGCCTGGCCCCAGGCAGAGAAAGAACCCTTACCTGTACTCATCATTGGGGTGTGCAATCTCCACGATGTCCCCCAGCTTGATCTGAGGGAACACTTTTGGATTCACCATGAGTTCGTCATCTGCAAGGGAGAGACAGACTACCAGGCAAGTGAACACAGACCCCAACCTGGCCCCATCCCAACAAGAAGAGCCAAAACATGGGAGGCTTCTCAGAGGGATCCCCTCCCCCAGCCCAGGAAGGGGCATGTACAAATGCTGCTTCCTTTTACAGGTGAGGAAACTGAGGCTCGGAGAAGCCAGACACTCAAACAAGGCCAAAGCGTGAGCCTCAGCCTGCAAGCTCTGACCTCCCGACTCCAACTGCCCCCCACAGAGACCCCGAATGCCACAGTCACTCCTGCACAGCCTTCCATGGGATCCAAGGGGGCTTTGGGTGAGCTCGATCTGCCTCCTCTATGGAGGAATAAAGTGATGCTAAAAGACGTCAAGGGTGAGCATTAATGGCAGAGCCAGGGACCCCCCGGGGCCTTCCTCTGAAGCACCCCACCCAAGGAGCACATCATACAGCCTACGGGGCCGAGCCAAACGGCCTGGGCCGAGCCACGGTACTGGGGCACAGTCAAGCAGCAGGGGAAGATTTCAGGGAAGCCTTTGTAGGGCTTACAGTCTCCCCATGGGGATCCCCACAAAAGAGAAAGCCCAGAGTCTGAGCTAACTGAGAGTCAGAGGAGGGAAGGAGAAGGACCTTAGCACAGCATCCCATCACCCCAACAGGACCACAGACAAAACCAGCGGATGGCGGGGTGGCCTCGAAGAAAGTCGAGGCACGCAGGCCTGTGGCCCAGCTCTGGACCTCAGTCAGCTGACCTGTAAAACAGAGGTAAGCCCCGCCCAACCCCCTGCGAGGGCCGGCAGTCCTGAGACA
Source organism: Pseudocheirus occidentalis (assembly GCA_028646575.1). Taxonomy (NCBI): domain Eukaryota; kingdom Metazoa; phylum Chordata; class Mammalia; order Diprotodontia; family Pseudocheiridae; genus Pseudocheirus; species Pseudocheirus occidentalis. Next base: position 10,225 of record JAQQSW010001837.1, read on the forward strand.
GAGCAGACGTCTAAATGCAGCCAGGAGCGAGGTGGGCAGAGCCCAGCAGGGGGCAATGGCATCCCTGGCGCCTGGCACTGCTTCCTGGCTGACAGACAGGTGAGGACGTAGTCTGCCGACGTCCCTGTCTCCTCTCACTCTTGGTGTGGCTCGGGGTGAGGGCCTTCTGACTGTGTTAGCGATATGGCTGCGTGTTTACCACACCACGCCTCCCAAAACTGCATTTCTCACACTTTATCACTGCTGCATTTATCCTCATGTCTTCATTCCTCTGGAAGAATCCAACACAGAGGACGGAGCACTGGCCATCTTCTTCTTGAGTTCAAATCTGGCCTCGGATACTTCCTGGCTGGGTGACCCTGGGCAAGTCACTTCACCCTGCTTGCCTCAGTTTCCTCACCTGTCAAATGAGCTGGAGAAGGAACCGGAAAACCACTCCATTATCTCTGCCAAGAAAACTGCGAATGGAGTCATGAAGCGCCAGATGCAACTCAAAAACGACTGAGGGTTAACAACAAAGGGGTGAAGTTCTGAGGCGGAGCTCAGGATCACAGATGGGCCCCGCCCCCTCTTCTCAAGCCTCAGAGAGGTTCAGTCACTTGCCCAAGGTCACGCAGCTATGAGCGGCTGACTCTGGATCGCAGCCAAGTCCTGGGCCGACGCCAGAACTCACATCTCTTCTCCAAACACCAAACACAAGATACAAAGGACTCAATTGTCCCACAGCCTGAGGGTCATCCATCTCAAGGACGCTGGAGCTCGTTGGGGCCAAGCTGCTCGATGGACAGAAGAGACTAACGGCCACGCAAGCAGAGTGACCGGCCTAAGGTCACACAGAACGGTCCTGGCAGTCAGGCCAAGGGGCCGGACTCTTCCAGTCCAAACATGGGCTTCCTCTTGCCCTCAAACCAGTCAGATTTGATCCAATTCAACACCCATTTATTAAACAGTTACTGTGGACAGGGCACCATACCAGGCGCTGGGGGAAGTCACCAAGCACTGAGTACCTATTATGCACCAGGCTCTGGGGCTACAGAGAGAGGCCAAAGGTAGCCCTCCACCTCCAGGAGCACAGAGTCTGGGGGCAGGAGACAAGTAAGGACAAGTATGCAGGACGAGCAGGAGTGTCAGAGGGCAGGCCTGGGAAAGGCTGCCTGCAGAAGGTGGGAGGCAAAGGTGAGACTTCCAGGAAGCTGGGAACCAAAGACAAGGAGGGAGAGCGTCCCAGGCCTGGGGACAGACAGAGAAAATGCCCAGGTCTCATCTGAGGAACAGCCAAGAGGCCAGCGTCGCCGAATCCCAGGCTCCAGAGGGTTGCTCGGAAGGGTCAAGTTACCAGGGGCCTTAAAAGTCAAAGGAAGGGTTCCATCTTTGATCTTCGGGGTAAGAGGGAGCCAACCTCCAGAGGCAACTAAAGAAGAGGAGGGACATGCTGAGACCGGAGCTCTGCCAGCCGAATAAGGAGAGATGAGAGGCAGGAAGGTCAGCCAGGAGGCTGCTGCTGCAATGCTCCAGGCATTAAAAAAAAAAAGCAAAAAGTCCCTGATCTTAGGAAGGAAAGGTGGAGCCATGGGAAGTTGGATTAGCCCTATGGACATATGGCCCAAAGCCTCCTTCACCATCAAATGAAAACTTACTACTATGTGCTTTCACAGTAACTGGCTAGACTTGAAGCCAGGAGGTCCCAAGGTCCTTACAGGCAATTAATTGTCTTAACCTCTCTGGGCCCCGGTTCTCCTGTCTATGAAATAGAAATCCTAAAAGCACCTACTCACAGGATAACAAAAGGCCCAAATGGGATGACCTATGGAAAGCTCTTGTGAATTCAACAGCTTGATGTGGAAAGAAGCTATCAAGCTGGGCCTGAACATTTCAATGCAATCAGGAAAACTCCAGCCCTTTACAGCTGCCCAGTCCCTGGCCACTGGGGACATTCGCCAATGCACAGAATGAACTCAAAAATCTCATCCAAGTAGGTGCCCCTGCTGAAGTCCAGGTCACTGCTCCCAAAGCTTTTCACAATGTTCTAGAGGCCATAGATGCCAGCCCCAGAGGACGCCCTTGCCCATCCCCCCATCCCCAAACGCCAAGCAATGCTCACCACTGCCCCCAAAGCCCTTCTTGTGTATGACCAGCTTGTAGACTTTGTTGGTTCTCATCTTGGCCTGGTGCTTGCTTCAACTGTTCCGAGCTGGGCGCAGAGAAATCATCGTGTCTGCCTGCCATCAAAAAACAGAGAGATAAAGCTGGCTCTTTACAAAGCTGCTGGTCTAAAGGGAATGAGCTCAGGGACTCACCCTACCCTGATGGAGCAGAGATGCTTAAGCCAGCAAACTCAACCCTGGAGACTGGCTGCTTTATCAATTTACGTAGAGATTGTATGTAAAGAAGGGGGACCAAGAGGTTGCCGATCACAATGAGAAGAGTTTTACACTGGAAAAAATTCACCCCGCCATATTGATATATCCATAGCAGCCCGTTTTGTGGTAGTAAACTGGGAACAAAGCTGATGCCCATCATGCCTAGGGCGGGGGGGTGAGGGGGGGAAACCTGCAGCTTCAAGGCCCTTGGGCCACACTTGTGGACCTAGAGGGCCACATGTGAACAAAGATTCCCCACTCTTGCCCTAGGGAAAGGCTAAACAAATGGTGGTATGTGAAGAAAATGTAATGTTTCTGTGCTATAAGAAATGACAAATGACAAGTATAAGAAACATAATAATAATAATAATAATAATAATAAATAAATACAAGAAATGACAGAGAAGCATAAAGAGATCTCCATGAACTGATACAAAGTGAAGTCAGGAGAACCAAGAAAAGCATATACACAGTAACAACAATTGTGTAAGTGGAAACACAACACAGAGAAAAATCAGAAGTGAACGTAACAAAATTATCAAGGTCAGGCAGGAGAGAACTGAGAGGAGAGAGGGATGAGAGGCTACCCCCAATCCATCCCTTTGCGGAGGTGAGAGATCCAAAAGTACTGCCCATCATGCAGGTTTTCCCACTCTTTGGATCTACTGGATCAGTTACAATGATTTTTTATCTTCTTTTTCAGTCTCTAAAAAAAATCATTATTTGTTCTACAGGATGGCTCCCAGGGGAGAGCGGGCAAAGGAGAATGGGAAAATTACAGTGATGTAAAAAAAATACATCAACAAAAAGGTATTACAAAAAGCCCCAAGCCTTTCAGTGAGAGTTAGCAGATATGCAGTCCCAACTCTGACATGCTGGAGGTGTGACCCGCAGTAAAACTCAGTCCTGTCACCCACTCATAAAATGAAGGTGACAATAATTATGCAACCTCCCTCGCTCGGTGTAAGGAGGGTATCTGACAAACCACAAAGCGTGATGTCAACAGAATCCAGCCTTGGTGTTCTGCTGAGAGGCCACACGTCTGTGCTCTGTGACAGAGCCACTGTGCGCTGATGGGCAGGACACTTGACCTCTCTGTGTGGCCAGACAGTGCTTTTGGACACTAAGTCCTAGAAAAGCTACAAATCAACCTTGGTGAGGGGGATTCCTGACTCTTGTAAAATTACAGGTTCAAACCAAAAAACTTTTTTTCTAAATTTGAGAAAATCTTAATTAGCAGGTCCTCTCTGCCACTATTCAGAAATTCAGTCAGAGAGTAAGTGACTATGACCACTCCTGGTCTCCCCTTTACCACGCCAGACCTCAAGAAATAGAAATACAGATGTCCTGGATGTCTGTATTATCATTGTCACAAATCATATTTTTAAAGGAAACAGGAAGGCCTGCAGTGTAATGGAAAAAAACTGGGAAAAACCCAGAGGAAAAGAAAGCAAGAAAGGGTCCAAATCAGCACCAGGGAAGGAAATGTTTCCAGTGACAAATCCATTAACCCAGGAGGAACCAGAGAAGGGACATCAGAGTTCAGAGACTACAGGCCCCTCATTTTACAAATGGGTCAACTGAGGTCCAGGAGGGTCATGTGGCCACTGAGTAGCCTAGACGGGATTTGAACTCAGGTCTTGGCTCCAAACCCAGAGTTCTTCCCAAGTCTATGCTTCTGAGCGTTTCCTCTGAGACCAACAGACAAGTATTAGCCATTGGCAAACCACAGTCAGTCAAAGCTGGACTAAACCAAAGACATCATCAGGTTCAGGAGGTCTTAACCCTGGGTCTAATTTTTTATTCATTGTTTTCACTACAGCGTTTCAAGAGAACTTGTTTCCTTGATAATTCTATGTATCCGATTTTGTCTTTAAAACCATGAACCTGAGTCCTTGACCTCACCAGACTGCCCAAAGAGCCCTTGACATTAATGAGGTTTAGATGCCCTCACCTTAGGGTAGGGCAGCTGGTGGCACAAGGGATAAAGAGCCTGGCCTGGAGACAGGAAAACTTACCCTCTGGAATTCAAATCCAGCCTCAGATATTTTGTGTGATCCTGGGCAAGTCACCTAACCCTGCCTGCCTCACTTTCCTTGTCTGTAAAATGAACTGGAGAAGGACACAGCAAACCACTCCAGTATCTCTGTCAATAAAACCCCCAATGGGGTCACAAAGAGTCAGACATGAACGAAACAACACGACAAAAATCTAGGGATAACCTCCTTATGTTACAGAAATGATACCAAGGCCTAGAAAGTAACTTGTCCATGATTCCATAGTCACAGAAAGTAGCAGCCAGCACTGAAACCCAGGAGCTCTGACCTCCAAAGGCTCTTGTCAATGGTACCCCCGACTCTCCTCAAGATTAAATCTGAAGGGAATAAGGAAAAGTAAACGCTGGGGCACCTTTCTGCAGGATCCCAGAACATGTGTGTGGGCAGAGCCCTGGAGGCCAATCTCCTAACCTAATGGAAGGGGGAGCAGAGGCCCACAGGCACACAGAGTCCCCTGTTCAAGCCTAGGATCTTTTCCCAGCTCCTGGGATGGCTCTTTCCTCCAGTCCCTGCCTCTCCCTGCCTTCCCCCAACCCTCCCCACCCCAAAAACAACTTTGCTACTGAAACCTGCCCGCTTCTATACAACAGATGCAAAGTGCTTCCAATGTAGCAGGTGCTTGTCTGTTGCACTGGAAGTAGAAACCTCAGGATTGGAGGGGGCTTTGTAGATTATCCTGCCTGGGAACACAGGACCTCAGAGGCGATCCATGCCAGCCAGCCCCTACCTCAACAAGGGCGCCTTCTGCTACACCCCCCCACCAGCGAGGAAAGGGGGAGACCCACAGTCTTGGGGGAGGGGCAGGGATAGCTCCCTGGTCAGCAAGGCTTCCTGACATAAAGCCCAAATGTGCTTCTGCCTTTGGAGCCAAAGTCAACAAGTCTGATCCTAACCGGGCTTCTCTGATGCCCCTTAACTGTAGTGCCTTGCTCTCCTCTGGGATCACCCTAGTTTATTCCGGCTGTATCTCAATGGGCCAAGGTCTCCTTCATTAGATCTGGAGCTCTCAGAGGGCAGGGATCATCTTTCAGCCCCCCCCCCCCCAGCAGGACTGGCTTTTGCTTTTCTTGGTACCACAGGGGCTAGCACACAGTAGGTGCTCAACCATTTGGCTTGGCTTCTCCATGATCTGAAT
>JAQQSW010001838.1:0-15767 GCA_028646575.1 Pseudocheirus occidentalis
AAAGTTCCTGATTATCTGGTGCCAGCTTCTATTTCTCAGACATACTATTCATTCCTCTCCTTCTACCCATTCTCCTATTCCTGGGTCTCCCTTTCCTCTGGCCTTTTAGGAATCCTACTTTTCCTTCAAAGCTCAAAGGTCACTACCTACTGCTTCCCTATAAAAGTTATGTATTGATGTTTTACATTCTCCATTACGTTAGTTATGTAGCATGGAATACTTCTTATTGTCTAATACTCAGTGCCTGGCCAAGGGTGTCCATTCAGCTCAAAAGGCAAACATTATGGATTATTACTGAGCAGTTCAAAATAATTAGTTCTGAGAAACATGGGAAGGTCTATATGAACAGAATCTAAATAAGCAAAACCAAAATATATACCATAACAATAACATAAATGAAAACATCTACAAGGAATCTAAGGCTGACTAACTAAAAATCCAACTGTGGTCCTGTAGAATGAAATATTACTCCCCACATTTTGGCAGAAGGGCTTGTTACCCCTTTGGTGGAATGTCGCATACACTGTCAGCAGTGGCCACTATCAGGTGTTTGCTTCTTTCTTTGTTACAAGAATGGGATCAGTTGTGGGGCTAAGATTGAAAAGTGTTTCCAAAAATGAGTAATGTAAAAACAAAAAAGCATCAAAAAAAGTGTTTTAAAAGACATATTATTGAGTAAAGATCTGGAATTTACTCTTTAGTAATTACTTCCTCCCCTAATACAAACTACAACTCTTCTGTCAAACCTATTTAAAACAGCTTTTAGAGAGTTGTCATAGGTAAAGTATGCATCACCCTGCAGACAACCCAATGGCGAATCTCTCCTACTGTGGCTAGTTCTTCAAAGATGGGACAATTCATCAGGTAATTCAAACGGGAAGTCTTTTCAAAATGGCACAACCTTCCAACATGGGACGGGAAGTCTTTCCAAAATGGCATGACCTTCCAACATGGGACATCTTTTTAAAGCAGTGACTCTGAAATCAATTTCCTCATCGGTAAAGTAAGGTGGGATGGACCAGATGACTTCAAAGGTACCTTCCAGCTCTAGAGCTTAAACTCCATGCCACAAGAAATGTCTCACTGTGGAGTAGATTTATCTAGCTACACTAAATAAAAGCTACAAATAAGGGCTGGAGAGGCCATAGTGAAGACCTCTATTCAGCCCTAATGCTAACATAGCTCTGAAGATGGAAAGCTGGCAATGGCACAGTAAGAGCCACCAAGACGTCCAGTGTCTTAGTCCTGGAGTAATTTACTCTAGAAGCCAGGCTATTAGACCCTACACATCTCTCTTACTAAAGGACTAGGTCAGGTCAGAAAAGGAGCAAAAAAGGACAAAGCAGGGCTCCATGGAAACTGGTGGTCTCAAGGGAAGCAGCCTCACAATAATCCAAAAGGGAAAAGAAAAAGATGAAGTGCTACTCTCAGTCTTTTTTTTTTTTTTGCTTTTTGGAGGGCAGTTGGGGTTAAGTGACTTGCCCAAGGTCACACAGCTAGTTTTTTGTGTTAAGTGTCTGAGGCCGGATTTGAACTCAGGTACTCCTGACTCCAGGGCTGGTGCTCTATTCACTGCGCCACCTAGCCGCCCCCTACCACTCTCAGTCTTAAGGAGACAATGCTCCAGATGTAGAAGAACAACCAGGGAGAAGATGGAGACTAGAGATGTAGAGCCAAATGTGAGGAACAGCAAGTCAAGGAGAGTAGTTATATTAATGCAATTGGAAAGTTGAGGCCAGATTGTTTGAGTTTTGAAAGCCACTTAAAATAGTCAATCCAGTGATATTGAAGGAAACAAATGTAAGGACTCAGTATACATTGAATTACCATTGCTCAAACATAAAAATGACAGACGGGAGGTTTGTTTTGAGGAATCCCAAGAGATTCAATTATGGTTCACCTTTCTCAAAGGAAAAAGGTTACCTATTCCTAACAAACTTTCTTTTCCCCTTGAAACACAGAAATAACATAAGCAAAGTCAACTTTGTACTTAATGGTGTATGCAACATTGACGCCCACGATGCTTCCCCAACTTTCCAGAAGGGGGAAATATATTTCATTATCTGTTCTCCTGGGCCAAGACTGATTACTATCATCAGAGTTCAGTGGCTTTTAAGAGCAACTACTTGTGATTGTACTCATTATGTATCATTCCATCAGTTCAAACTTCCCATGCCTCACATTTGTCATTAACAATACAACAATATTTCATTATATACTTTTCTTAAAGTCTGATCTATGCACATTTTATTGGCTTGTAAAGTGAAGTTAATTTGAGTCACTATTAGTGATTTGAGTCATTTTTCAGAAAGCTGCTGATAGTTCTTTATAGTTCTGTATTTGCTGACAGCTATTCTTTTGCAAACTTTACATCCTCTTACCACTTATCAGACTTTAACCAGTAGCTGGGGATAAAGAGGACGGAATTCCAGGTTTGGAAGAATTTTGCTTTGTAGAACAAAGTTCCTCCAAGTACTTTCTGTCCTTGGGCTTATCAAACACTGGGGTACTGTGTCCAACTGCTTCTCTAAGTTTGGACTTATTATTTTCCCCAGTTAACATGTAAAAACAATTTTAACCTAAACAAGTTTGAGTTTTAAATTCTCTCCTCCATTCACTCCACATTGAGAAGGCAAGCAATTTGACAAAGGTCACACAAAGTAACCCCTTGGTAGTCTGTCTAAAAGGGAAGTGAGAATAAAATTTAGTCCAACAGCACATCTTTGGAAAGAAAGATGAGCCCGAGGAAGTTCAATGATTGGTTCAAGGTTACAATGGTGGTAAAATGGGACTTAAACAGAAGTTTAAATGTTCTCTTCTTTGTCTACACTGCCTCCTCTATCTATAAATCAGTCAGTAGAAGTAGCATTAATGTACAAGTGAAGGCCACACATGAACAATAACATTGCCAGAATTTCTGGCAGAACCTTGTTGAATAATGCTGGGCAAAGAGGACATCCTGTTTTATCCAATACATCTGCTAAACAAAGTTTCCCATGTTACTCCCCTGTAAACAATGCAGGCTGTTGGTTTTAAATATAGATTTATCTCACTGAAGGGCCCCTTTCATTCCCATGTTTTAGAACTCGTGACAAAAATGTTTTAAAACGATTAACTCTAAAATGAATCATATTTTTTAAGAGGCAACGAGCTGAAAGTTAAATTAGGGACAACAAGGTTCAAATCCTACCTCTGAAAATGAATAGTCTGAAAACACTTAATCTCTCCCCTACCTCAGGAAACTTCACAGGATTTACCTATTAATTCAGATTGGCAGAGGAAAGGTGGCTAGAATAGGGTTATATAAATTGTTTTTATCCTTGAATCACAGGCACAAATTCAATATAATCAAAGTGAACAGTTTTCTATACTTTAGGCATGGAGACTTGCTTCATAAAGATATTTTATAATGCCTTTGTTCTGTATTACTGGAAATAATTTTTGTAGCACAAATATTATCTATTTTTGAAGCGTTTGCTAGAAATTCACTTACAAATCTGACTAGACCAGTGTATCTCTTATTTATGACTTGATCAATTTATCTGTTTTTAGGCTAAGATTTCTATTTGTTTTGTTCATTTGGTTTATTTCATATTAATTACCTACTTATATTCAGTTTGATGGAATACAGTCATATGTAGTCATTTCTGACAATTCCTTTTATTTCCTGCTGTGAATTCACCATTTGTTTCATTTTGGTAATTATTTTCTTTTTATACTATTAGCTAATGATATCTCATTTAGTCTTTAAAAATCCAGTTCTTAAATTTTATCATTTCTAGCCTTCATTTTCAATTTTGCCCATTTTTATTTCAATACTTTCCACCATTTCTTTACAGATGTGGGGGAAGAGTCCACAGTTGTGTAACATTAATATACTGTTAGAATTTTTTCCCCCATTACATGGATCATTTGTGCCTGTTTTTTTTTCCTCTTTAAATTTTAAATTTTGTATTATAAGCGATGGCTCTCAAGGGGGAGGGAGAGAGTTAAAAGCATACAGAATGAAATTTAGACAATATAAAAAAAAAATCAAAATATATGATCAATGTTCATTTAAAAAACATTCTTTGCCTTACTCATTTGGGAAGTTACCTATTGTTCATTTGTAACTACTGTTCAGTCGTTACAGCAGTATTGACTCTTTGTGACCCCATTTGGAGTTTTCTTGGCAGATACTGGAGTGGTTTGTCATTTCCTTCTCTAGTTCATTTTACAGATGAGGAAACTGAGGCAAACAGGTGAATTGCCCAGGGTCCTACTGCTACTAATTGTCTGAGGCTAGATTTAAACTCAAGAAGATGAGTCTTTGGACTCCAGGCTATGCACTCTAGCCACTGTGCCACTTGTACCATGATTTATAACACAATTAATTCACTGTATTAATCACTATTTTAACTAAGTTATGTTCTGAAAAGGATGTTTAATAGGAATATTCAATATTCTCATTTAAAAGATGCTTTAATCTTTCAAATTGTTTTTTCCAACAGTCTCTACAACTCAACTGTTCAAGAAGCCTAGTTTTTCCTTTATGATCTTACAAACTATTCATTTGTTGCACATATACTTAATATTGTTATCCCTTCATGGTCTACAGTGACAGCACAACAGTTCATTCACACTTAAGTTCATTAACTGTTATGCTTTTATTTTCCTGTATTCAATTCTCTTTTCCCCTTTTAAGTCAGATCTTAGTCCCTGAAAGTAAGTTTCCCTTACACTAATGTAAGCCTCCTCTTTCAACTCTCAGTCCCCAGTTTTCTTGTCCTATCCTTCCTTGAGCTTACTTAAATTATCCTTATTATTTTTTTTGTTTCCAATCACAAAAAAATCCCTGCACACCTTACAAATTGTTGGATGATCCAGTGAATCGAAGCTAAACTTTGTATTTGCTAGTAAGTTTGTATTTATAGTACAAACTCATTGTTGAGGTCACCTAGTTTCAAACCTTTTATTTTTCAGATGGGGAATTAAGAGACTGAGAGGTTAAAAGATTTTGAAAAGACATTTAAAAGCTAGAAACAGAACTAAGATTAGAACCAACAACCTCTTTTTATTATACCACACATTCTGTGGTAACACTGCCACAGAATTTAACTTAAGAGATGTAGTAAAAAGTAGTTATTAAACAGTTAAAAGTATGGCTAGTCTAACTGATGTGAAGGTTACTCAAATAGTCACTGCATTATTTTCCTTTATAATATCTCTATATTTTGCACGTCAAAATTACGTTCAGTACAAGATTTTAATACACCTAATCCCAGGACTAAGACTCAAATTTTACTAATGGATATGTTGGAGTCCTTATTCTCTAGCGTAAAGTTCAAATCAAGCACATTACATTATTGCTATGTTCTGCCTACTTATTAGAATAAAATAGAACTAAAATATGCCAAACTGCCAAGAGCTAAGAAGGAATTAGAAAACTTAGAGGTAGAAAAGAAATACAAAACCTCAGTACTCACATAATTATCCTGAGAGCTTGTTTGTGATTCAGAACTACTTTCAGCAGATTCCGTCTCCATTTCACCAATATCTACAGGAGTGCTGTTAAATTATAAAGCAACATGCAAATGATATCGACAATTTGCTTAACATAGTGCTGAAAGAAATACAGTATTATTCTAACGAAGTTTGAAAGCTGCATGCCCCAAGTCTCCTCATCTGTACAATGAAGATGAGGCTTGTACAACCTAACATGCAGAGTTGATGCAAGTAAATCACTCCCTAAGTTTCAAAGTACATGGTAAATGTGCCAGGGTAGTAGTGAGAGAGAAAAATTTTGAAGTTTTAAAACCAGTCCATTGTCACTTTCTCACAGGCTAATTAAACTATAAACAAGAGAACTATTATATATCATTTAAAAACCTGTACTGGTTCTTTTCCAAAGCTTGAAATGAATTTCAATACTTTAATACCATTTTAATATAGGGAAGTTTTCACAAGTAACATGCAGTTGGACAAAAAACTGAACATTAAAACAGTCCTCTGATGTTAGGTGATATTTTCACTTGAGAAACACATTTTAAGGGAAGCATATGGGACATGAGGACACAGGCTTAAGATTTTAATACAAGCATAATCTATTCTGGTTGCAGAAGAGGGGGCATCAGGGAACAGAAAATATAACCCATAACTTTGACTTCACTAACAAATTCTCTGATTCCACCAAACTAGCATGTTCTGCCTACTTATCAGAGACAATTTTTATGTACGACAGAGCTAAATTATTTAAGGGTTTGTTGTTGTTACTTGACTGTTCCCAAAGAGAAAAAAACTGCTACATTCCCTGTCTATCAAGAAAGTATTCATTGAATTGTTCTTCTGGGAAGATCTGATGAACATCATTTTGTGAGTCACAGAACACAACTTATGCCAATAAGCAGATGGTCTACTTGCGCAACATACATTTACAACATACATAGAAAAATGAAGTCCGAACTTATACATACATTTCTTGTAAGTTACAGCCTTCCTCAGCTGGAGGATCCCAAAAGTGTAAAGCAACCTTCCACAGTTTGATCTGCTGGTCCCATGATCGCCTACTATACTTCTTAAATTTGTTTGGAGTCTTGGGATGAATTCCAGGTTGTCTAAGATGCCTATATTAGGAAGAGTACACACGATTAGCCTAATGAATCAAACCTCCTGTATTTCTATGATTCTCACTACTAATTATGAAATCTAAGATTTTAATGAGATAGTTTAATTAAGTCAGATATTTCTTCAGACTATATTAGGCATGTAAATTCTTTGGAATCTACTAAAAAATAACAAATCCTAATATATCAAGTTATACAATGATACTCCCAATTATTGAAAAACAAAATTATATTATTCAACAGTGAAGCCAACTGGTTCAATAAGGGCCAGTACACTTCTAAAAACCACAGCAGACCAAACAAACTGCACTAGCAAAGGTCCTTTTTTGGGGTGAAAACTAGCCAATCACTTCAATCTAGTTGGCTAATGCCCTATACTCCCACCCCTTGTCTTCCCATGGGCAAGACTTCTTTGGTCACCTTCAGATTCTATTTTTAGCTCAAGTTTCTACTGTAACTTTCTTTAACCCTAGTGCCCAAGAACAGGCTAACATAATTTTTTTTTTTTTTTCCTTTTTGGAGGGCAACTGGGGTTAAGTGACTTGCCCAAAGCTATATGTTTAGTAAGTGTTGAAGCCAGATTTGAACTCAGGTCCTCCTGATCCAGGGCTGGTGCTCTATTTACTGTGCCACCCAGCAGCCCCAAGGCCAACCATACAAATCTATTTGCCAGAACTCCTAACAGATCTTCTGCTGATCTGCTGCCATCAGAGGACCACCCCATGTCACATGTGCAATACTTCTTTTCTCAATTATTTTGCAGATTCCTGTAACAATCTCTAAATCACCATATACTTACTCACGGCAATAAACTGTACAAGCTGTCCTTACATAACAGTTCTCTGAAAGTTTAATATCTTCCTAAAACATAGGCTTTATTGTTTCTGCTACAAAGAAATGTTAAATGACAGGACAGAGGATGTATATATTCAGAAGTAAGTGGTATAAATGATATTTTTTTTTTAACAAAAGGAAGTTACCTATAAAGACATTATTTCAATTAAAGGCCTATCATTCACACAAATGAAAATCTACCTTGGAACTTCTTTAATATATCGATCATAGGCAATGGTATTCTTTCCATAATTTATCTGTTTTTGTCTCCTCATCAGAACATTTTCATCCGTTTCTAGTTCTGCTGGTGCTGTAGATGTTGACTCTTTTGAATCAGAACTAAATAAAAAGATATTTTCAGAGATGCCAAAGGTTATTAAAAAGTATAACAGATACAAATTAGGGGAGGGGCTTTACAGTGGGTTTGCTGTTGTGGGGTGGGGAGTAGAGGAAAGAGGAGGGAAAAAAATTGTAACTCAAAACCTCGAAGAAATGAGTGATGTAAAGAAAATAAATTAATTCAGAAAAAAAATGAAACAAAAAAAAGAAAATATTTCTATTTCAATAAATGAATTTCAACAAATAAAATTTCAACTCATCAAATCACTCCCATTAGATATCCATCAACTCCCTCAGTTTGTGGATATGATGTACTTTCTTGGTTAAGTCTTTCCCATAATTTCATTAACAATCATCCTAGATTTCTTTATAATATTCTTACATATTGGTTTTTCATGAGTATCTTTAATAAACACAGAAAATTAAATATTATTCAATATTTATAAATGTTATTCACCTTCCAGAAGATGACTTTCTTTCTCTTCCAAATTCATTTATGAGAAGTTTCCTTTTGTATCTGTAAAAGAAATTCTTATTATACTTACTATTCAAGCGATATTAAAAATTATCAATTATCAGGGTAACTAGGCCGCACAGTGAATAGTGACCACCCTGGAGTCAGAAGGGCCTGAGTTCATATCTGGCCTCAGACACTTAACAGAAAAACTAGCCATGTGACTTTGGGCAAGTCACTTAACCCCAATTGCCCTACCTTCCCCCTCCACAAAAAAAAAAAAAGGCAATTTTAAAATTAATTATTATTTAATTTAATCATCATTATTAAAAATAGTTCAGCCTTTATTAATCTAATTTTTATTTCTAATTTTTATTTACAGATAAGGCCTAGAGAGGTTTAATAGCTCAAGCTGCAGAACTGAACCAGGTTAGAAATCTAGTTTTTCTGACTTCTAGGCAGGACCATTTTTTTAATAATAAAGAAGCAAAGTATAATCTAACAAGCTCAACAAAATAGTTCTACTTATGCTGCATATGTCCAACATGGTGAGCTCATAACACATAAATGAATACTTATTAATAATCATAAACAAGTTCCCATGAAGAGTCTCTACTTATACTTCTATCAATTTAGGAAGCAAAAATTCTATGGCAAATTTAAGCCAAAATTTAAAATGTTAAGGAGTTCAAAATAGCACCCAGAATAACGTTTAAACAAAAGACTAGCAAATCCAAATGCTTCTTCTCTAAACTTCAACAAATTCAAGACTTAAACACTTTTTTGGGGATAATTTTAAATAAATAGTTTGAAAACCCTGCACCTCAAAGAACTACCTAATATTCTATGTTCTAGTCAGAAATATTTACTTTTTCAAATTAAACTATCATACAAGCAAATCCTAGAATACACCTAAGGAAAAAAAAAACAGCTTGAATAATGTAGATGATCAACTTACTAATCAAAGAGTTAAAAAGTCTATATAATTAAGTACCTTGCAATTTCTTTATTCACTTTGGTTCTCATTTCATCTTCTTCAACTGCACTTCCCCAATCTTTACATCTTGAATGAGGTTTAGGGCCTTCTGGTGTTGTAAAACTGCAAAAAAAAAAAAACATTCAATGAAAAAAGTAAACTGCCAAAATTCATACATTTAGATGATACCTCCAATTTACTTTTTGGAGGGCAGAGTTAAGTGACTTGCCCAAGGTCACACCACCAGTTTTGTGTTAAGTATCTGAGGCCACTATCTGAACTCAGATCCTCCTGACTCCAGGGCTGGTGCTCTATTCACTGAGCCAGCCACCTAGCCACCCCCATCCAATTTACTTTTTAAAACTAATTCAGCAAAATTAAAATTTATAATATAGAGAAAATAATGAATTTTGAAATTTTGGCAACAATTTGTGGACTTACACATAGGTAACTGTTAGATGTGCACATGCTGCAATACATTGTTAATGAGGAACCATGAAAGAGAGGTGGTAGGGCATACATGCTTTAAAAACATGGGCTTTCAGAGACCCTACTGTTATACGTATATCCCAAGGACAAGACAAAAAGGTACCCAATATACCTAAGTTTTGCAGAAGCACTTTTAAGCAATAAAATGAAAATAAAAGTGGGGAATGCTAGTGTTATGTGAATGTCAAGGAATAAGTGTACAGTAAGAAACAATATCTTGAATTAATAAGACATTTTCTGATCTTTTTTCAGTGATAAACTTGGTCATTAATCTTTCCATTATATATTGTTAGTCATCATATTATTTTTCTGGTTCTCCTTTACACACTGATTCATATAAGCCCTGCTATTTCTCTGAAAAACTCTTAAGGAGTACTAGCCAAGGTCTTATGCTCTCAATTGCCCCTATGCCCTCATTCTCTACCAGATTGCCTTCCACAAGCACCTTGCAATAATATAGTTCCTTGTTCCTTTCAGTAAAGCGTTTAAATATACCCAAGTGCCTTCCATCCTTAAATGTCCTTCATTCAATCTCACCATTCCCCAAATTATTAATGTCCTCTTTTTTCATCTTTCCAGCCAAACTCTTCAAAAAAGCTGCTTAAACTCACTGCCTCTACTTCCTTTCCTCTTGTGCCTCAACACTTTGAAATTTGCCTCCCAACTTCATTACTGAAATGTAAGGGCTCTCCAAGTTACCAACAATCTCTTAATGGACAAATCTTGTTATTTCTCAGTCTACATCTTTATCTACCCATCTGTCACATTTAATGCTGTTGTTTACAGTCCTCCCTCTTTATCTTTAGGTTTTCTTTTTATGTTTCCATAACACCAACCTTCTTTGCAGAAGTGGAGACTGATGTATATATCATTAATTATTTGGTATGTTTTGCTGAACTGTTATTTTTCTTATACTTTATTAAGAGGTAAGGACCTCTGGAGGCAAACATATTATTTGGAAAATAAAGGGACCATGTTATCACCTCATTCAAAATCTAGGAGCTCCTTATTATCTCTAGAATTAGTTTTATTTAAAGTTCTTCCCAACCTCGCTTATTTTTCTTGTCCTTTTAACAGATTACTCCCCTCTACACACTGGTATAGCCAACCCAAACTGATATACTTGCTGCTACCTGTCCCTTTCTCTTGGCTTCAAACCCCCTCCCATACCCACAAAGGTCTCCCTTCTTACCCTATGGCCTTCTAAATCTCTGGCTTCCTTTGAAACTCTGCTCCCTCTGACAAGAGGCCTTCCCCTCTAAAGCTACTAACCTCTCATTCTCTATTTATTTTGTGGATATCAATTATGTTTATCTCCTTGATTAGAATGTAAGCTCTTTGAAGATAGGGACCAGGTTTTTTCTTTTTATCGTCAGCACTTAGGATATTACTAGACACAAAGCAAGGATTTAATAAATGCAGAGAGGTAGGAGGCACAGAGGTGTTGTGCAAAGCAATTATTTTCAAACTTTTTCCACCTTGATTGGTTTTGCTGGGATTTTTTTCCTTTTTCTTTAAAAAGTAATATTTGTGATATGGAATGGCTCTCTGGTAGGGGGAAGAAGAGGTAGGGGGAAGAAGAGATACAGGGGGATGATGTAAAAACAAAAAAATCAATAAAATCGTATTTTCTTAAAGACGAAATAAAGACCTATGTAAATGATTTGGGCGGGTGGATGTTTTGCTTCCAAACAAGTAGACTATTCTGAAAAATATTAATTTTTTGCTCAGAGATGCCATCAGTTGGGTTGTGATATTGAGGAGCTTCAATTCTTCTGAATAACAAATTAGGCAATTTGAAAATAACTTAAAGATACTGCTAATTCATTTTTTAAAAAAAAATCAGCCCAATAATTTTTGGTTACATAATATAAAAACAAAACAAAAATGTAAAATAAATTATACAGTCCATTTCTACCAATTTCTGCAATGCCTAATAAATGACCCAATCATATCACAACCAGTAAACGCTCTTCTCTATATTAAAAAGAACATTAAAAAATTGTTAATAATTTCTCATAGTCCACTACACAATGCCAGTTTATGAAGACACAATTAATACTGATGTCTAACAGTGCCCCAAATTTTTTGTTTGTTGAAAGTGAGTTAGTATAAGTTCAAACAGAAGCAGCTAGGTGGAAGTAGATAGGGGGTTGGAGCATGGAGTCAGGAAGACAGAGTGCAAATCTGTTCTCAGACACTTAAGTTACTTTACTAGCAAGGTAACCCTGGGCAAATCACTTAATCTCGGTCTGCCCCAGTTTCTCATATGTAAAATGGGGATGATAACAGCACCTACCTCCCAGGGTAATTCTGAGAATCAAATGAAATGAATTATATTTGCAAAGTACTCCGCAAATCTTAAAGCTCTAATAAAAGCTATTATTATCATCAACTGGTTAAAAAGAACCAATTTTGTTTCCAATACTTCTTGAAATATTGAGATTCTATGGTTCAATCTTAGAGATGCATTCACATCTTCTAAAAAGCTAACTGAAAACCAAACCACAGACACAAATCTCAGTTTTATCAATCTATCTTATCACTGGTCTCAATGTCTACAATATATTCTTTTTTTTTGTTTTTTGGAAGGGGACTGGCAGAGCAATTGAGGTTAAGTGACTTGCACAAGGCCAAGTTTTTTTTGTGTCAAGTGTCTGAGAATAGATTTGAACTCAGGTCCTCTTGACTCCAGGGCCAGTGCTCTATTCACTGCGCCTAGCCGCACCTACAATACATTCTTAATAGGCAATCCTGGGTTTAGCAATACAAATTAATTAGCCTCAAATAAATTAACAGAAAATTCAACCATTTTAAAACCTGGAAGACTGTACCCATTTTCCTAACTATATTAAATTTTAAAGTACTTTTTGTTAAAACTTCCATTAGGCAGCAAAATTTATTAATCAACTAAAACATAACCCACAAATGTCAAGATATTTTTTCATGCTTAATCAAGTGACTAGACATTTTCCTGCACCAATTTAAATTTAGGGTTAAAAAAAAAAGTTTTGTCAAAAATACCTATTTTTGGAAATGATAAAATGATAAAAGGTCCTAATAGGACAAGCTTATGGAAAGACCTGTACAGAAGTTGCACATAAAGGGCAGGCTGAGATGTGATACAATACGCATTGTCGGCAGGAATAGCCACATTCATATTACAGATCCACTGAATATAAAAACACACGGCGTGATCTAGTGTATTACGTCATTAGGTCAAGGTTACTTATAAATATGACAAGGGTGACAGGAAACATAGGTTCTAAATGTGCTCAATCAGAATAACCCTTACTGGATCCAGTCTCATTAGTGTTTCCACAGGGGTAAATTTGACCCAACCTCTCTAGGTTTCTATGAATTGGGATCATATACTTCTTACCAAGTTTAAATCCCAACTCTATATATTCAGAGTATGTAAATATATATATAAAGATTCAAACTCCAAGTGGGACCAGATTTGTTCAAGCCTACATCCCAAATCAAGGACCACCCCTTTCCCAAAGCACAAAGCAAATACTCTAGGAAAAGGCAACAGAAATTAAAGCTTGTTCTGAATATGCCTACGAAATAAAGCATACAAATTTTTTATAAAATGAAGACCAATTAGTTAAAAAAATAAGTATAAAGTATCCCCCCCCCCACCTCAACTTTCCCCAAGGCCTGGATGCCTCCTCTTATCAGCTATCACATTCTGCTATACGGGCCTACCGTTCTATGTATCTCATTTCCCCAAAATGTGCTCCAATAATATATAATTTTGATCTGGCCACATAATTGTCCCAAAACTGTCAGTGGCAACTTGCAAAAAGAAATGTCCCCATGCCCCAACTGCACTTCACCAGAGCAAAGTATGTTTCTGCCCAGCATCGCACCTTTCAAGCCTGTTATCTGAATTTCGACATTCGTTTTCTTCCTCCTGTCTAGATTTGGTCTCATCTTCAACATATAGAGATGAATCAACATCTTCTGGTTTTCTGTGCCTTCCTTCCAATCGTCTTTTGCGTCCAAGAGACCACCGTGATGGAGAAAGTGTGCTATGTGTGAGAAAAAGTTACATTTACTTGTTAACCTGTTCTAAATTATGCGGTGCTTTGGAAATTAGATAAAAGTTAAAGTATAAAAGGAGGAGGTAGAAATACAAAGTTCCAATCCTGGCTCAGTGTTACTCTGCATTATAGCCAATTCACTGCTCTGGGTTTCAGTTTCCTCCTTCTCTAAGATAAAGGAAAAGAGTGAAGATTACAGTAGTACCCCTTCCAACCCTAAAATTTCTATGAAGCAGGGCTTTTTGGCTTAATAACTGAATTTGGGGCACACATGGAAGCACATCCTTTTGATAGAAGCTGCTTCTTGGTTTCTAGATGTTCACACATCCCCGCTTCAACCCTCAGGGCCTTGACCAAGTGGATAAAGCACCAAGAACATTCAGCTACTTGCTAGGAGGAAGAAAGAAGTCAGGAGACACTGGTTCTAGCTGCTCTAGCGCTGGGTGACCATGGGCAAACCATTCCTCCCTCCCATATTTTCCTATCTGTAAAATGGCTGATTACAAAAACCGTCCAACCTTTGGGAGGGGAGGGGTGGGGGCAAGTGAGAGAAGCCCACTGGTGCAATGGGAGGCTCATCTTAAGGAACATAGGATTCTGATTCCAGTTATGCCAATTAATCACAATTATCTCTATTAGGGACGAGAGAAAACGACTGGAACAATGGAAAATGGATATTGGGGAACGCGGGATTCTTATTCTAGCTCTGCCCTCGAATCTAATAACTAGGGCTAAAAAAGGGATTGGCCCGAGGTCTGAGTCCCAGGTAAGAAAGCCCAGGTTCCCCTAATCCAAATCCATTTTCTTGGTGGGGGGAGGGAAAGGCAGTCCCTAACCCTCCTGGGCAACATTAAGAGTTTCCTCTCTTTGCACCTCAATGGATCAGCCCGATAATGGGCTATTACTGGCAATTTTAGTACAGGGATAAGAGCATTTTACGGACCAGGCTTAGGGTCCCAGAGCCAGCCTCTCCCGTTCCTCGGGCCTCTGTTCCCTTTCCTTTACAAAGGCAAGGCTTGCAGGGCCCCTCTTTACCTGTGGCCTCTCAACAAAACGGGCTACAAAGAGGACCTCAAAAAGTTCCCATTCAGGTGCCAGTTCTTACTGCGGGGGTAATGGCCAAATTACTCAACCCAAGTCCCGCCTTCGGCCCCTTCCTAACCTGCATGAAGCGAGAAGGAGGCTGACTGGGGTCTTTTCCCGCCACCCGCATCCCGGGGGGGGGGGGGGGGGGGGGAAGGAAGGTGGAGCCGGGGCTGCCGCGCAGGCGCAGCAAGGCCCAGGCCCACCGGTCCTCAGCCGACTTACCCGCCATCGCCGCCCCAGCAGCTATTCCCCGGGCTCGTCCCGGCACTGTGAGCGCTCCGCTGCCGGCAATCCATGGTAAGGTGTGCGGCAAAGACAGTGGCGAATTCTGATGGGAATACGAGAAGCCGGGTCTGGACGTTCGCTTCACTAACGTCGAGCTGAGGAGATGCTGCAAGGATGCTGAACTGGCGCAGACTGATTTCGCGCGCGAGCGGCGACTTCCTCCAACGGCTTTTTATAAGCTTTCTGCCCCCACCCCACCCCCAACCCCTTCATCGCTTCTCGCGAGCCTGGGACGAACCATGGGAGCGTGGACTCGAGGAGGAGGGGAGTCGGAAAAAGGGAGAGCTAAGTCTCGATCCAGGAAAGAGGACGAGGGAATTTCGAATAAACGTCGGGATAAAAATAGAGTATGAAAAAGGAAAGGCCTGTGTCTAGGAAGGAAAACAAGCCCCCACAGGTGGGTTTGGGAAAGGCGCGAGTCAAATTTCCCCCTAATTCCGAATTAGTTCGTCCCAGAAGGAGTCCGGGAGGCCGATGATCGCGCCGCAGGCTCTCATTGGCTACTTCTGCGCGGGCTGGGGGAGGGGTGTTGGCGGGAAATTCTGAAGACGGGAGGGAAGATTAAGGCGGGGAAGCGAAGGGGGCGGGGAAACGGAGAAATGAAGGCCTAAACTCGTTGCTGATTGGGCCAAATCAATATCAGTCATCTCCGG
>JAQQSW010001839.1:0-15756 GCA_028646575.1 Pseudocheirus occidentalis
GGGGAGGAAGGGGAGAAAAATCTATAACTGAAGTGACTATGGAACAGAATCTTGTAACCTAAAAGTGAACAAACAAGTTAATTTAAAAAAGAAAAAAAAGAAAGGATGAGCTTTTGCAGGCACTTATTCCTTCACATGATTATGCTGGCAGGCAAGTGAGAAACACAAGTATGAATTTACCTGGTTATTTGGGATATGGAATGACTGCACATTTGGAATGAAAACGGCAACCTCTCTCATGCTTTTATTGGGCTTGTATGTTTTCTGACCACTTCTTCTGATCATAAAAATTAGGTACAAATGAATAAAATAAGGATATGACTTTAATAGGACCAAACTAGTCCTTCAGGCTTAAGCCTAAGAGCACATACCTGACTAGTATAAAGCAACCATAGCTTTGTCTGATTTTAGGTAAGAGTCACAGTTGAATAACCAACCATGTAGTAATAATTCTACCTGACCACCAGAATCAGAAGTAGCCAGCTGTAAAACAGTCCCATACAAAGGAACAAAATGAGAAAACTGAGCTAAGAGGATCCCACCTTGGATTGAAGCCATGGTCGTCCTCTCAAGCTTTTTGCCAGGTACAGAACTCTATGTGTAACAGTTCAGGATCACATTGCCTCTGAGCAGCTTGTGGTATTTCTCTAGAATGGTGGATTTACTGACTTGATGATTCATCAGGCAATGATACCTCAATTCAAAGCTTAAGATAAAATAAGTTACAGCCTCAAGAGCTTTTACTTCAAATGGTAGGGTTCAGAAATCTCAGCTTAGGGCTAGATACAATTATTTGTACTCTCAATTATTGGTTGAGAAATGATAAAAAGATATGAATAGTTTAAAGATGAAGTAATGAAAGAAATCTACAGCCATGTGGAAACAATATCCTGAATTACTATCAAGTGGAGAAATGCAACGTAAAAAGAATTGTGGGTTACTACCTCACATATACAAGATCTTTTCATAGGACAGAAAAAGAAAGTGGAAACTGCTGGAGGGGATGTGAGAAAAATGCGACATCAATACGCTGTTGGTGGAGTTGTGAACTGATACAGCCATTCTGTAGTGCAATTTGGCACTATGCTTAGAGGACTATACATAACAATACCACTTTACTAGATCTGTATCCCAAAAGACATTTAAAAAACAAAATAAAAAGGACCTATGTGTGCACAATTATTTATACCAGTTCTTTTCTGGTGGCAAAGAATTGGAAATTGAGGGGAGGAGCATCAGTTGGGAAATGGCTGAACCAGTTGTGGTATATGATTTTGATAGAACAGTATAATGCTATGAGTAATGATGATCAGGATGGTCTGAGAAAAACCTTGAAAAGTTTACATGAACTAATGGAAAGAGAAATGAGTAGTACCAGGAGAACGGGACGCACAGTAACAGCTATAGTATCAGATGGTCAATTATGAATGATTTAGCTACTCTCAGCAGTATAATTATCCAAGGCAATGCGGAAAGACTTGGGTTGAAAAATACTATCCACCTGCAGAGAAAGAACTGATGGTGTCTAAATATAGATCAAAGCATATATTTTTAACTATCTTTTTCTTGAGGGTTATTTTTTGGTCTATGTTTCCTTTTGCCATATGACTAATACAGAGATATGATTTGCATTACTACAAAAGTATAACCTATTTCAAACAAATGCCTGCTCAGTATGGGGGGAGGGATTGAGAAAAAGGGAGGGAAAGAAGGTGAAACTTAAAATTTTTAAAAGGAAAATTAAAATTTGTTTTACATGATATTAGCAGAAAATAAATTATTAAATAAATATTAAAGCAACAACAATGACAACCACAGCATAAGTGGACCATCCTAGAGACCCTTTCTATAATGTGAATTTACCCGTGGATGAAGAAAAGGGCAGGAGGGGATTGTACTCCGGTGGAAGACGGGCTGTCAAATGGTTCAAGGACACATGAGTGTTGGGCACAGAGAAGCAAGAGCAGAAGAAGGAACACGTGACTGGAGGGGCCAGTCACATATGGGCCTCCCTGGAACAGAAAGGAAGAACACACCAGCAGGCAGACACATAGGGGCCAGACATGGAAACATCCAGGAGACAACAGGTGACACATGGTGGGGACCAGGGACATACACCCAGGACCCCAAGATGGAAGGACAAAATACCAAAACACAGGGACCAAACCCTCAGGCAAGTGGGCAGACTGAAACCAAGGTCACCTCTCTCAGCACTGAAAGTCACATGCCAAGCCCCAATCCAGAAGTGGTGGTAGTTGTATCTCTGCAGATCTGTTCTTCTCCTTTCACGTGGAGGGTGATTTTTCAGTTTTGTTTTTTGTGTTTTTTTTTCTGGTGGGAGGATGGTATGAGGCCACAGAGCATCAAGCTGAGAGGAAGGAGCAGAAAGAGATCCCAGTACATTATGTTAAAGTTTATATAGCCGTGTTTTGGGAATGCAGATTTCTTCCTTATATAAAGTCCAGTTTAGATGTGAATTTACATAAAGCAGCATCTGTCTGTACTCATTTCTGTTCCCATTCACTTGTCGCCAGAGTCCTTTCATATCTCAGTTTTCTAAAATTCTGTTACTCTTATTATCTTAATTCTTAATCATTTTATGTTTAGGTTTATCTAGCTCTCAGAGGGAAAAATGGGGTGATTCCAATATGGTCTATTTCTTCTTCAACATTTCCTTTCACAATATGAATGGTATGCCATTTCCAAAATGTATGTTTTCTCTTGATATTACTTCGCTGTCTGTCATTCCTTTGAAGAGGCAGTTTCTCTCCTTACCCGTTATTATAGGGATATTTGTGCTTTGTTTTGTCTGAGATCATAATTGCTACCCCTCCATTTTTTCCTTCAGCTCAGGTAGAACTGTTTCTGCTCCAGCCTCCAATTTGAAGTCTGTGGTTTTCTCTTGGTTTCAAGTGTGTTTCTTGTTGAAAAAACAAACATATTGCTGGATACTGGTTTCTCATTGATTTTGATAGCCACTTTCATATTATGAGTGAGTTCATCCCATTCACAAAGTTAGGATTACTAACTGTGCATTTCTTTCTATCCTATTGTCTTCTGTTTCTCCTTCTCTGTCTTTTTATCCTTTATATATTACAGTTTCTGATTTACATGTGACCACTCTACTGTTTATCAGCTCACCATTTTATGAATACTTTCTTCTCTTTTCCCATTCATTTACTTACCTGTATAGTTAGATTTTTATGACCAATTAAATAAGAGTATATAGATTCAGCTATAAACATAGGTATAGATATTTCCCCTTTTTGAACCAATTGAGATGGGACTTAGGTTCAAGCATTGGCCACCCTCCCCCCTGCTACAAATTTCCAGGATAAAAGATTTCCCTCACACAACTATTTTATGTGAGATCAGTTTTCCCATTCTTTCTCTTCTTCCACCTTCTCCCAGGGCATTCATATTTCTCCCCTATCAATTTATTTTGTATCATCCCAACCCAAGTGGTTCACTTCCTAACCCTCTTTCAATGTAGAATCCTCCTACCTGCTCTAATAATGACAAAATTCTTAGAAGATAGGTGTTTTACCTTCACTTATCGAAAAGTACACAGTTTAAGCTTATTGAGTCGCTTATGATTTCTCCTTCATATTTACCTTTTAAAGCTTCTTTTGAGTCTTGTATTTGAAAGTCATTTTTCCTCTTCACCACTGGTCTTTTCATCAGGAATGTTTCAAAGGCCTCTATTTCATTAAATATTTATTTTTGTCTCTCAATCTGTTTCCCCAGACAGCCAGTTTGTAGTAAGTAGAATGTTCTCAGAATATGTATCTCCTCCCATAAATATTTCATACATTGAATGTTTAGAGGCTAGATGTGATTCTCCTGAAAGTAATCCTGTAGTAAGTGGAATGTTCTCCAAGAAAATGTCTCCTTCCACAAGTATCTTTTCCTCTGAGTTTTCAGAGAGTTGATGTGTTTGCCCAGACAGCCAGTTTGTAGTAAGTAGAATGTTCTCAGAATATGTATCTCGGCCCGTAAGTATTTTATCCACTGAATGTTTAGAGACTAGATGTCATCCTCCTGAAAGTAAGCATGTAGTAAGTGGAATGTTCTCCTAGAAACTGTCTTCTTCCACAAGTATCTTTTCCTCTGAGTCTTCAGAGAGTTGATGTGTTTGCCCAGTCAGCTTGTTTGTAGTAAGTAGAATGTTCTCAGAATATATATCTCGGCCCGTAAGTATTTTATCCACTGAATGTTTAGAGACTAGATGTCATCCTCCTGAAAGTAAGCATGTAGTAAGTGGAATGTTCTCTGAGAAACTGTCTTCTTCCACAAGTGTCTTTTCCTCTGAGTCTTCAGAGAGTTGATGTGTTTGCCCAGTCAGCCTGTTTGTAGTAAGTAGAATGTTCTCAGAGTATGTATCTCGACCCATAAGTATTTCATCCACTGAATGTTTAGAGGCTAGATGTCATCCTCCTGAAAGTAAGCCTGTAGTAAGTTGAATGTTCTCCGAGAAACTGTCTTCTTCCGCAAGTATCTTTTCCTCTGAGTCTTCAGAGAGTTAATGTGTTTGCCCAGTCAGCCTGTTTGTAGTAAGTAGAATGTTCTCAGAATATGTATCTCGGCCCATAAGTATTTTATCCACTGAATGTTTAGAGACTAGATGTGATTCTCCTGAAAGTAATCCTGTAGTAAGTGGAATGTTCTCTGAGAAACTGTCTTCTTCCACAAGTATCTTTTCCTCTGAGTCTTCAGAGAGTTGATGTGTTTGCCCAGTCAGCCTGTTTGTAATAAGTAGAATGTTCTCAGAGTATGTATCTCGACCCATAAAGTATTTCATCCACTGAATGTTTAGAGGCTAGATGTCATCCTCCTGAAAGTAAGCCTGTAGTAAGTGGAATGTTCTCTGAGAAACTGTCTTCTTCCACAAGTATCTTTTCCTCTGAATCTTCAGAGAGTTAATGTGTTGGCCCAGTCATCCTCTTTGTATTAAGTACTTCATCCACTGAATGTTTAGAGGCTAGATGTGATTCTCCTGAAAATAAGCCTGTAGTAAGTGGAATGTTCTCCGAGAAACTGTCTTCCTCCACAAGTATCTTTTCCTCTGAGTCTTCAGAGAGTTGATGTGTTTGCCCAGTCATCCTCTTTGTAGTATGTAGAATGTTCTCAGCATATGTATCTCCACCAATAAGTATTTCATCCACTGAATGTTTAGAGGCTAGATGTGATTCTCCTGAAAGTAAGCCTGTAGTAAGTGGAATGTTCTCCGAGAAACTGTCTTCTTCCACAAGTATCTTTTCCTCTGAGTTTTCAGAGAGTTGATGTGTTTGCCCAGTCAGCCTGTTTGTAGTAAGTAGAATGTTCTCAGAACATGTATCTCCACCAGTAAGTATTTCATCCACTGAATGTTTATAGACTAGATATGCTTCCCCAGAAAGCAATCCTGTAGTTAGTAGAATGACAAATTTTCTTTCCTAAAACAAAAAAAATACCATTTGTCACATGGCATGGCTCTCAGGGAGGATGAGTGGGAGAGGGAGGTCCACATGGGATGACACAATGTAAGATGCAGAAAACAGCATTAAAAACTTTTTTTAAATGAGGACCAAGAACTAAAGGGTATGCATGGGCAGGTAGGAAGGGGAAAGAGAGGGGCTTTGGATGTGCAGAGTGATTCCTTCCACCTCTGCAACCTCAGGATCAGGGCTTGGCTTGAGACCTCCAGTGCTGAGAAAGGAGCTTTTGGGGGGCTCTGCCCATTTATCCCTGTGTCTGGCACCTGAGTGCCTATCTTCTTTCCATCCTGCCTCAGGTTCCATGGGTCTTTCCTTGTGCGATATGCCACCTGTTGATTTCTGTGTGTGGCTATTCCATGTGTCTGTCCCCTGCATGTTCTTCTTCTCACTTCTGGCAAGGACTTCATATGGCTGGCTGACATACCAGCCTGATGCTCTTCCTGCTCTGGCTTCTGTCCACAGGCCCCATGTGTCCTTGAACTGTCTCCTGGGCCCTCCTTTTACAGGAACGTGACCCCGTGACTGCCTTCCTCCTGCCCTCGTAGCCAGGTCTGGGCAAATTCACGTTGTGTTAGAATTGTTCTATTTACAGGTTTCCCAAGGGTCCACTTATGCAAAAAAAAATAACTGTCTGTAGTTATAAAAAAGAAATAAACAGGCTGCACAAATGGAAAGCAGTTTAGCAGAAATGTGATAGAACAACATGAATTAGGTGGGATATTTGAAATAATAAAGTGGTTACTTATGAAAATAATTAAGAGATATCAGTATAATCATTAATAATTACTCTAACTTGGACCTACAACTCACTAATCCATTCTAGAGTTATAGATTAAGCTCCTACCCTGTGCTGGGCACACATAGAGAGACAGGTGTCCTATTGAAGCCATCAACAAGCATTTCTTAAGTACCTCCTGCAGAACAGGCATAGTGCTAGGTTCGACAGATGCAAGCACGATGAGAGACACAGTCCTTAACCACTAGAAACTCACGTTCTAATGAGACAAAAAATACATCAAACGATACAGAGAATAAAGACAATTAAAGACAACGTACAAGGCAGTCTGGGAGCTAGGCAACGACAAGATAGAATCCAGAGAGTCTTCATGAAATAAGGTGATGTTTTGTTGACAGCCAGTCTCTAGTCCGTACATGGGAAGACTCTGGTCCAGGATTTCTCCCTGTGAAGGCTATATTATATCTTAAGATGGGCCCACTATCTCTTCCTGACTTGCAAGAGTTTAGGACGTGATAACCGAGCAGTAAAGCAGACATAGATGCATGTAAGGCAACAAGTGAACATGTGAAAACATACAGATTTACCTAAGTGAACAAGGACTTTAAAACATACAGATGTGCCTAAAGGAACAAGGACATTAAACATTTTCTCATGGGAACCCAAGACATAATTGCTTTACATTCATTATTTAAACTCTGCTCTCTGATCAATAAATGGGAAGTGCTATGACAGATCCTGCCTGGCTCATGGGGACAAGAAAAAGTGCCAGACAGAGAAATGGCCTCCAGTAACTCTGGAGAACATAATTAAAGGTAGGAAGGAAAGTCAGATTTTCTCTTAAGTTAATAAGTTACAGAGGGTAACTCACCAGGCTAATGGGAGTATGGCATAGGCATCAGTAGAAAATACAAAGAAGCAAAGATTAGCCCAGTCTCAGAAAAAAACTTTCTGGAGAAAAAGAGACAGGTATAAAGCTAAAGCAGAGACTGAGAATGTTAACTAACACTGTTAAAAAGAAAAGTAAAAGGAGGATTACTTATCATTAGCTATTAATTACAATAATTCTTGGAATGTGTAGAGCAGAAGGAGATGGTCAATTTGGTATAAGGGGATACAGCAGAGAGACAGAGGAGTAAGAGCCTTATAAAGGAGGATCTCGCTCCAGCATTTCCCCATTTCTGCCTTTTTTCTTTGGAATATATTAACAATATGTTTAACATCAGAAATGAAAGTGCCAGGGGTGGCTACAATCATGCACGGTGATTCAGCTGTCTTTGTTGGAAACAGATAAAAAGAAAATGATCAAGTAAGTTTTACCTAGGACTAACATAATGTCTGATATCTGCAAACAATCTTTAACAATTTCTGACTGCACTCTTCCTGTCATTTTTGGTCTGTTTTGGTTTTATGTCTCTGTGTGAAAGAGAGTGAGTGTAAGTAATCTGACACCCTGAAAAGTTTAGTATGTAGCTGGACTGTTGGACTTTTCCTTGGAGTGCTCTTATCTCTTTCCCTCCCTTTTCTCTCCCCCCCCCCCACTGTGAGCATGCAGCAGCTGACTGAGGAGAGAGAAAGAGAGGGGAAAACATTTTATTATATAGATTATATGATGGTAATGGCAAACCATGAAGTATAGAAAGAAGTATCAGGCAAAAACTACTTGTACTGTAAAGCATGAACAGAAATTTTAAGATGTTAAAGGTTTGAAAATCACTTTCTTCCAATCACACCTCTGGCCAAGTTGAGTGAGGAGAAGGTAATAAGGGAATTATTTTTCCCCTCAGATCACAGAGGCATACAAACAAGCATTTCACCATTGCCTGTCTCACTTAGAGAAAAATTTTATGTATCAGAATGCAACTGTAAGTCAATTGAATTCATGTGAAAAGTAAAAAGTGTCACTCCTAATTCGATGCTAAATATAACTCAGAATTTATCATACTATTTGGCAGTTAGGAAAATTGGGATGTTTTCTAAGATTTGATAAGAAACATGAGGTTTTTGGGGGGTTCTCTAGTATCTGAGAGTACTGGGAGAGGCATCACTCCCACATCACTTTTGCTGGAGGTGTCACAGCTATTCCTTTTAAAGAAGTTCTAAAGGACTGGACACATAAACACAGCTTACTAGAGTAAAAGTTTAGTCTGCTGGAAATATTTTTATGAAAATTCATTGAATGCTCTCAGGTCAGATTAGAATAAAAGAGAGAGGTCTGAAGATTAATAGGGAATTTAAGTTACCCTCCTCAGTCTGGCAAAAGGGAGGAAGCATACTAAATTCATCAAGGACACTATAGCAACAGTCCTGGGGTACTGAAACCCCACTCCTGTAGACAAACAGATGAACCACTCCATTCAAAACCCCTAAATACACAATCAGACTCTGCAGCTGTGAGGAGAGGAGAACAAAATCCTCTGCACTCCTATAGGCCCAGTGTTCTATCAATCATTTTTGCAAGTGATGATTTAGAAATACAATTAAAGTCATGATGTCGTTGTGCTGTTGTGGTCTTTTTAACCTGCAGTAAAATTCTCTCATTTACACTTTGAGGGATCATAGTAAGCCAGAAATAGTGTGAGATAAAGCAAAATTTTAATCCGAATTTTGTTGGAACTAAAAGAGGAAAAGGTAGTATAAAAACACTTATGTCATTTAACATCTTATGTCATTTATGTATGCCATAGAGAAAAACAGGTATTTCCACCTTTACTTGTAGTTAGAGAGGAGGTTATAGCAAAAAGGATTTGGCTATCTCTTATGGAAATTATGACCTAAGTTATTTTACTGTTTTAATGATAAAACCTAAAGTGGTTGATTGATTGATGAATGTGCAAAGGAGGAGTCTTGGGGAACATTTTATTTGGCTTACTTCTGCTCATTCAGACCATTCCTCCTGCATGTATGAGGTTTGATCAAGCAGGGGCATCACCACCAGCCCCTCCCTAAAGTCCATCTCAGTTCTTCTTATTTTGTAAAGCTGCCCAGGTAACTCTGTCTAGAGGCAAGGTCATTCAGCCTGAGAAATGACCTTGTTTTAGTTATATAGTTCCTAATCAATGAATCTAACTTGCTAAGAAAGTTGGAAAATATTAAGAAGGATTTTTAACCATTGGTTTTTACATGAGGACATGCTTAAATTTGAGAGATGAAAATGCTAAATGAAATCCTTTAATGTATGAGGGACCTACTAAATCTTTCTTGTGTATTACAGTGCCATTGGAATAAAATTGACATGTAATTGGATATGAGTTCTGATTGGTGAAAATTTGCTACTTCAAATAAAAAGCATGTAAGACTATATTTAACTCACATATTCTTATGTATTCTTTCTATAACAAATTTCTATGATCAGAATAATTAGTCAGTAAAAGATAGGCATTTTTCATGTCAGCTTTATGGGAAATCTAATATTTTTCATCTAGAAGTAGAATAGATACAGAAATTTATATTAACTATTTAACCTCACTTTCTGATACTCCCATTGTTTAAAGGGATTCTGATACTAATAGCTTTGATAAATACTGTGATCAGCTTCTTAATTGTTGCCAATATAAAGATTCTATTACTATATCATTTTGACTAAAAAACATTGCAATACCTAAGAATTATGCAATAATATGTTAATATTTATCTTGAGAATTCATGTTACTTAAGGATATTTTTACACAAATTTGGTTTAAATGAATCTCAATCTTAAAAGCTTTTTTTGGCTTTAAGAAAAAATGGAGCTATCATTTACTGATCATTAATATATTTTCAAACTCTTTTCAAAAAAGGGAACATATTTTCAAAATTTCTTTTTAATCCCTGGTACCATTTTAAGGAAGCCTACTAAAACTTTTATTTTAAACACAATCTGTAGTGAAGTAAAAGTAAAGTAGAACAGATTTTGCTGCTTTGATTTAAATGTATAGTCACTGCATGGCTGAAGCAAAAGTTAGGTCTGAACTTATTATAGGTAACAATATTCAAATTCTGAAATGTCTCTTTCTTCCACAATGAATGTAATCTGAGGATAAACATGTTTTGTGAAACAATGATGTAAGTCTACTACTCGCTTGTAAGGTTCTAGTCAGGAACTTCATTTGTCTATCAGCTTCCTGGATGTGCAAGTTACTACATTAATTCTAATAACAACAAAGTTATTAATATTCTCTTTACTTCTGCCCACTAGATGTAGCTTTCTGCTATGATATTATTGTAAAATGATTTTTTTCTTTTCCCCTTAATACTGTGTCAAATAGCAAATATTCAGGGTATGTGTGCCCACATGGGGATACTGCTAAACACATACAGTATAAGATCCTTTTAATTTGTTTTCTAAGATTGCAAACTCTCATAAGATAGAGTCACAACCTGTTCCTCTACCTCTTTGTCAAAATAATCTGAGTATTAATCAAAAAGTTCAAGTTTTTCTAACACTTTTTTCTAAAATTTTCATAGAGCTACATTATCTCACTCTTATTTTCCTTAAAATACACATACTCTATATAAACAATCCTGTGTTACAAAGAAACAAGCTAGACAGATTATTAAAAACTTCCTTCATTGTGATATGTATGGGATACCTCTAGCTTCCCTTTACACAGGGAAAGCAGTATAAAATGTAATTCACCATATGTTAAAGTCTTTTGTTTCAATGGGTATTCCAAAACAATTGAAAGATGCTAATGTCCCTGCATACCCTGGCAAATTATTGCACTCTTTCTGTGATCACTTTCCAATGATATTAATTGCAGACGTAACCCTTATAATCTTGACAAACAGAATAAAGGTATTAAAACTACTTACAGTATAAAAAGGGACTCGGTCCAATACACCATAAAGACAATTAGCTACTGCTTTATACAGCCCCCCTAAAGCAATGCTTTGCAGTTATTTTGTTCAATAATATGCCAGGAAAACTGACAATATTTGAAATAGATGAATATTTATGGGAACATCAATAAGCCATGTTAACAGAAGAGGAAATAGAATAAGCAAGTAAGCCTATCTCAAATAAATTGAAGAAGGCATGAACGAGTTCAGGGAAAACTTTTCAGGAACAGGTAGATTTCAAAGGGAATTCTACTAAACATTAAAAGAACATTTCATCCCAATAATATATAAACAATTTAAAAGAGCAAGAAATGGAGGAATCCTGTGAAATTCCTTTTATGGCACAAATATGCTTTTGAAAGCTAAACAACAGTGTAGGGCTATACAACAACTTGTACATTGTTGGTAGAGCTGTGATTTGACACATCCATTTTGGAATGCTCTTTGGAATAATGCAAAGAAGGTAAGAAAAATGTCCAAAGCCTTTAAAATAAAGATTCCATTACACCCCAGTGAAGCCATAAAGAAGAAACAAAATTCCCATATATTTCAAATACTCACAACAGCACTTTTTGTGACAACTACGAATTCCAAACAAAGTAGATGCTCATCATCTGGGGAAACAGACAAAACACAGACCGTGAAAGGCATGGAATGCGGCTACCATGGGGTAAGAAATGATATGAATGAATAAAGAGAAGTATTGAAATATCTGTGTGAATTGATGCAAAATGAATCAGTCAAAAAATAGCATATGTACATGGTAACTACAACAATTCAAATAGAAAGAATGACAGACAAATTTAAAAGTACCTGTAATAAACTGGTGAAGATCAAGTGGGACTGAAAAGGAAACCTAAGAAGACCCCATCATCCTACCTCATCCAGGAGGTGAGAGGTCCACAAGGGTCTGCACACCTTTTCCTGAACCCATCAGTCAGCTGGGCTGGCTTTTCTTTTCCTCCCTAAACAGGAAATATGATTTGTTACATGGCTCTGCTCTCAAGGATCCGGAGAGTGAGGGATACATGAATACTCTGGTGATGAAAGAAACAGAAAACATCCATAAAATGTTTAAAAAGAGGACATGTATCACCAGGGAAATATTGGGGGGAAGGAGAAAGAATGAAATGGGTTTGGGGTTAAAAATTATCAGCAGCAAATCCAAACTATATTACAGATCTGTGATTGGGAAAACAATTATTGTTCTTTCATCATGTCTGACGTTTCCTTACCACATTAGAGGTTTTCTCGCCAAAGACGCTGGAGTGGTTTGCCATTTCTTTCTGGAGCTCATTTGTCAGATGAGGAACTGAGGGAAACACAGTTAAGTGACATGCTGAAGGCCACGCAGCTACTTAAGTGAATGAGGCCAGATTTCAACTCAAGAAGATGAGTTTTCCTGACTTCAGGCCACGCAGAATATCCTAGATGTTCAGAAAACAATTTAAACTTGTTAAAAACTGAAAGAGAGAACAATGCAAAAGATTAGGTATACAATATACATAAATAAGGAATGAAAAAAATAAAATTTTGTTGAATAAATCCAGAGACAGCATTTGGGGTAGGTGGGTGGTGGTGAGGACACACTATTTGATTTTACAAAACAGATTCAATAAGGGAAATGGGGTTTGCCAGAAATGTGATATGTCATCAACACTTTTCCCCACGGACTAAATTAAATTACAAATAGATATGTGAATTCAGTGTGAAAAGGAAACCAACAGCAACATAGAGGAACAAGGAGGAAATTACTTTTCACATAGATGGATAGGGCAAGAGGTTAGGACAGAACAAAGAACAGAGAGAATCACAGAAAGTAAAATGGGTGACTCTGCTTCTATAAAGTTGAAATGTTTTTGCACAAACAGACGGAATGCAATTAAAATAAGGAGGGCAACAGTTAAGTGAGTAAAAGCATCTCTGCAATAAAGCTCTCCAGTGTTGGTTGCATATGCAAAATAGAGAAGAAACTGCTTGGAACTTCCAAGATTAAGGGACATTCTCCAACAGGTGAAAGGATATGAACAGGAAGATTTCAAAGGCAGAAATCCAGACTATTTACAGCCCTTTGAGAAAATGTTCCAAATCCCTCACAATAAGAGGAATGCACATTAACACAAGCCTCCTTTTTCAGCCTGTAAATTACAGAGATCCCCAGGTTCAGGGACAGGATGGTCTTTCTGTTCAACAACAAGGTAACTAGAAATGCCCCTTTAATCTGGGTCTGATGACACTGGAACAAAAAATAAAGGTGCTGCTAATATAAATGATGCCAAAAGAAAGAGATGAAAGGGAGAAGAGGAGAGGAAGTCTTCCTAGACTGCCTTCACTCTTCCCAGGCTCAAGTCCAAGACAAGGATTGGAGGAAGGGAAGAACAAATGGCAGAAATATCCAGGAGACGAGTGGAGGCAGAGCGCCCCTAAAGGTTTCTCCCTGCTGGTCTCCACCGAGCCCATCCCACCTGACAACCCCAAGGCCCCAGACTTCCAGACAAAGGCCTGGGCAGACAGGGAGCCCCAGGCAGGAGCAGCAGGCACACACAGGTTCAGCCCGGAGCACACACTCCCAATGATCCCACCTACAAACCCACCAGGCATAAACAAAGATATTGATACTACCAGGAACTTCCACCCACCATTACAGACATCCTCCCAGGCACTAAGGAAACCCACGAGGGGCGGGCAGGGGGGGCTCTGCTTTATGAAAAGGTTGGGGAAACAGAAGAGAAGAAAAGGAGAAGAAAGAAAGGGGCTGAGGCAGGAGAAGGGAGAAAGCACTGACCTCACTCATGGCCACTTAGACAGTAGCAGGACCGTGAGGAATGGATCAGTCTGGAAGATGGGGAGAAGACGGGGGTAATGGAAGCGACAGGTGGGGTGGGGTGTGGCGGGGAAGGGGAAGGAAAGAGGGTGAGGAGCATGCAATCCTCCCCTTGCTGGCCCCACTCACATCCTTCTCCAGACAAAGAAGATTTTAACTTAATGAGGGTGGGAGGGGCTGGTACTGTGATGTCACTGTAGGGAGGGGCTAGTCTCCTCCAGAATAGAGGGGGAAAAGAGGAGGGAGCCTCTGACTTCAGGACCAGATCAGTGGGGAGCTACCCCCCAGTCGTTTCTCTCAGCCCCCATCATCCAAAATGCCTAGGGGCAGAGGCTGCAGTTGCATCTTCCACCTGGATATGGCCCTGGAGCTGACCAGGGTCCCAGGTTCCTGAGGGCGGGAAAGGAGGGGCAGAAGCTGAGCTTCTGTAGAGGGGCTTCACCTTTATGGAAACTGGAAGGGAGGAGACAAAGAGGGCATGGTGTTGGCCGCGGAAGGGCTGTCCCGGGCTCTACAAAAGGGAACAAAGAGCACTGGAGCTGCGGCAGCCTCTGCACACCTCCAGCCCTTGAATGGAACGTGGATTCCTCATAACCCTAAGAGCAGAGGACAAAAGGGGGGGGGGTAGAGTCTGAGGAAGGGGCGGGGCTCATCTTCCTTTCTCCTCACAGGAGACAAAGATCAAGCACAGCAGGGAGAGACGGGAGTGGGGGAGCCCCCAGAGAGGCAGCGCCTCTGCCCCCTCTCCAGATGTGTGGGGACCCTGGTCTAAATCCTTTATATGATAAACCTTCAAGAGCCTGGACAAAATGAAGCCACACCCATCCTTTCTGTCTCAGTGCCCTACACCACGGGACTTAATACATTTCTTTCTCTAGGTATTTCCGATTTGGGTCTCTGTTCTCTCCAACACCAGCCTCCCTGCCACTAGTGAATTGGCCTTGTGGAGAGACACCTGGAATTGGAGTCACAAGACCTAGACAAGGGTGGGGAATTTGAGGTCTCGAGGCCACATGTGGCCCTCTAGGTCCTCAAGGCCGGTCCTTTTCATCTAAATTTCACAGAACAAATTTGATCCCCCCTCCTGTCTAGACTGTCTCCTGTCTCGCCAGCCCCAAGGCCGCGCCAAGGATGGGAGGACAAACGGATGGAAAATTTCACCTGAGGAGAGGGAGGGAGGCAGTATCCTGAAAGGCTTCTCCCTGCTGGCCTCCACCCACCCCATGATCCACAAGCCCTAGACCTCCACACAAAGGGCTGTTCCGGCAGGAAGCCCAAGGCAGAAGCAGGCACACAGGTGTACACACACGAACACATACGATCTTATTTACACAGACGACACACGCAGAAACAAAGGTATCAGTACTCCCAACCACCCACCCCATTGCCCACGCAGGCGCCTCGGCACTAAAACCAGACAATTTTCGGGGGAGGGGGTGGTTCAGGAGAAGATGGAAGAGGGGAGAGAATATGAAGGGGGATGCGGAGGGGTCGCAGGGGTGCCTGTGGCAGAACGGGGCCTTACCTCATACACACCCACCTAGAAAAGAGTAGGATCTTCGGGATTCCTGGAGAGAGGGAGGGGTGTGGTGGGGGAGGAGGTTAGGGCCTGGCAGATCTACAGCTGCTCACAGCCCCTCCTCACCTATGACTCAGGAGAAAAGGGAACTCACCCGTCGTCCTCCTCCTCAACCTCTTCCTCCATGCAGTCATCCTCATCCTTCTCATTGCCCTCCTTCTCCTAGTCCTCCTCAGACAAAGAGGGTTAGGTTGTGAGGGGCCAGTGCGGTGACGTCACCGTCGGGGCCGCATCAGTCTCCACCCAGAGCAGAGGGAGGAGGGCAAAGAGAGGGGAGGGGTCTCTGTGATGGTAGGCCCAGAACAGGGGGAGACGCACT
>JAQQSW010001840.1:0-15754 GCA_028646575.1 Pseudocheirus occidentalis
CTCTGATTCCCTGGATACTCTTCCCTGGTCCCAGCTCCCTCCTGAATCTGCCAAAAAATCACCTAGATTCAGGAGCAGGCAGTTGACAGGTTCTAGTCCAGCCCTCAAAGGAAAACAGCTCCCAGGTCCTTGTCCTCAACAAACATCAGTTTCATTCAAGGGGAGCCCTTTTCTTCATTTTCACTCTGGGTGGTCTCTCTGATTCCCTGGATACTCTTCCCTGGTCCCAGCTCCCTCCTGAATCTGCCAAAAAATCACCTAGATTCAGGAGCAGGCAGCTGACAGGTTCTAGTCCAGCCCTCAAAGGAAAACAGCTCCCAGGTCCTTGTCCTCAACAAACATCAGTTTCATTCAAGGGGAGCCCTTTTCTTCATTTTAACTCTGGGTGGTCTCTCTGATTCCCTGGATACTCTTCCCTGGTCCCAGCTCCCTCCTGAATCTGCCAAAAATCACCTAGATTTAGGAGCAGGCAGCTGCCAGGCTCTTGTCCAGTCCTCAGAGATAAACATCTCCCAGGTCCTTGTTCAGTCCTCAGGGAAATCCCCGGCACACCCTGAAGTTCACAGGGTGCAGCACACTTCAAATCCTTTACCACTTCTCTTGCCTGGAACTCAAGCATCAGTCAGGCCACAAACAAACAAAGTCCCTTCCTGTTCATGTTTCAGTCAGCTTTCAGATACTGGGAGACGAACTCTCTCTCTCTCTCTCTCTCTCTCTCTCTCTCTCTCTCTCTCTCTCTCTCTCTCCCTCTCTTTCTCAGCTGACTTCAGTCTCCATGAATCTTCCTTCACTGAGGAGCCAAATCCAATTCTCTCCTCTCTCTCTAAAATTCTTCTTTATATACAGCACTGGCCTCCTGTCTCCGCCAATAGCCTTCTTCCAAGTCAACAGAGGAGTTCACACCTTTTCCACAATGGACAGAGTTCATAACTTCTATACTTAGCCCTAAGATACTAGTTGCTACTTAGCCCTAGGCTACTAAGTGCTAAGTATCTGATAAACTGATTGCTATTACAGAAGGACAAGTCTCAGAACCAGAAAGCCAAAGTCATTACAGTGGTCATGAAGTTGATACCCATAGTTAAAGCAGTGAACCCCCACATTCCCAAGCCTTCACAAATAGAACAGGCTCACTCAAGTAGGTATTCCTCTCAGACTCACAATAGTTCCTCAGCCTGGTCCTTGGAAGGTCTCCGTAAAAGTTGCAGAAGGAGGATCTCAGCAAAAGGTGCAGTCTCCAGGTGGTGACTGAGAGAATATCTGACTGTCCTGCTGGTTCTCTTCCTTATATATACTATATCTCCCCCCCCCCCTGCTGTTCTGCCCCCTTTCCTGTTAAGGTGTTAACTACTCCCAAGGAATTAACTTGAATTAAGGAGCTAAGTGCCTGTTTACTAAGTGCTTAACTTGAAGTAAGGTGCTAAGTGCCTTTACTAGGTGTCAATAGAAAGGGGCATGGAAGATCTTCTGATTTCATTAACATTATAGTCATTACACTTATGTTGTGTCTGTCATTGTGAATAAATTTCTCCTCCTTCTGCTCTTTTTACTTAGCATCTGTTTATCTAAGCCTCTCCAGGGAAATATGAAATCCAACTGCTCCTCATTTCTTATAGGACAATAGCGTTCCATTATATTCATATGGCACAACTTTTTTAGCCATTCCCCAATTGATGGGCATCCCCTTAATTTCAAATTCTTTGCCATCACTAAGAGAACTGCAATAAATATTTTTGTACATATGGGTCTTCCTCCCACTTGTATGATCACTTTGGGATACAAACCTGAGAGTGGTATTACTGGGCTAAAGGGTATGCAATTATTTATAACCCCTTGGTCATAGTTCCAGATTGCTTTCCAGAATTTTGAATCGGTTCACCAATCCACCAACAATGAATTAGTGTTTCATTTTTTCAACATACTTCACAGCATTTGTCATTTCCCTGTTTTGTCATCTTAATTATCTCATTGGTACAATGTGCTACCTCAGAGCTGTTTTGATTTGCATTTCTTGAATCAATAGTCATTTAGGTCCCTTTTTCATATGCTTGTAGATATCTTCAATTTCTACCTCTGAAAACTGCCTGTTCGTATCTTTTGGCCTGTGAATATGATCCTCTTATTTTTTCCCAAATAGTTTGTAGAGTATTGGGATCAATTGTTCTTTAAATGTTTTATAGAATTTACTAATAAATCCATCTGGCCCTGGAGTTTTTTTCCTAGGGAGAACTGCCTTTCTTTAACATTCAATCCAGAATAAATCTCCTTCTTACTCCCCTCCTCTTTTTAAGGGCAAATAATTAATATAGTTAGATGCTACCTTTCCTCCTTCAACTGTGGGGGAGAAGCTCTTCTCTGTTATAAAAAATGCCCCCCAAATTGCTTTCTAATGATAAGGTTTTAGACCCAAAGTTATTGTAGCCACAAATTCCTATCTCCACATAACTGAATTTGTCTTTTCTCTGTATTGTTATAATTTTTGTTTTAGCCACTTCATAATTACTTTGAAACACTATAGCAAGAACAAAAGTAAAAACACCTCTCCATAAACCTTGGGGCACATTCTGATGCATAGTCCTGAGGAGATCTGGAGAGAGAGGACCCAGATTTAGTCCCTTTCTATGTTACATTGGGTCTACCAAGTTCATATCCTTAAGCATTATGACTTCTGGATGTGTCCTTTTCTCAGTCTGAATGTCACTCTCAAATGACAGCCGTTTCTCCCAAAGTACCAATGAAGAGTTAGCTTCAAAATCCAGTACAAACTTAGACTATCAGATTTTTGATAGCTGGCTCTCTTGATCTTTCAAAATTCCCAAGTTCAGAAACTTCCAATAAAACTATACCTAAAAAAGAGAAGAACAAATGATAAGGCAAAAAGTAAGAGGATCATATTCACAGGACAATATATTTACTTCAGAAAGTAGAAGACCCATGACTTTTTTACCTTACGGCATCATCTCTCACTAGACGCTTTCATCCAAATGGAGAGAAAATAATCTAAAATAATCTCCTGTATTATTTTCACATGATAATTTTCAGAGTTGATGACCCCTTTGATTCTTCTCATCCTAATTCTTGCTACTTATTCTGGAAACTGCCTTCAGAATTGGAATTGTTCATGTATCTATATGGTTAAAGAAAGAGCGAAAAAGGAGAGAGCAGATTCTACCTGTGAGGTGAGGACGACTTGTGGAGAAGGGTCTATATTGTCTAATGTCGTGGACACAGATTAGTAATCTCTAGCCTTTTCTTTTTCTTACTCTTCTGCAAAGGAGGTTTTCATTTCTGTCAACTGAGGAAGCAGTAAGTTGGAGGTGTTTTTGTTCAATATTTCCTACCCAGTTCTTGACTCTATTTTTCACGATTTTCTAGCAGCACTGCAATTTATTTTCCATATTTTTCCTATGGCTTTCTTATTTGAGATTTAAAATCCTTTTTCAGTTCTTTTTTTAATTTTATTTTTTTAAATTTGTTTTCTTGGTTACATCATTAATTTTCATGACACTTTTGAATTACAAATTTTCTCCCTGTCTTTCCCCTCCCCCAAACCTAAAAGAGCAATCCCACTGTAAAGCCCCTCCCCTGCTCTGCTCACTTACTTTCTGGTAGGGCAGGGAGGGTATCGCTATCCCAGCCCCTGTATATCTTAATTCCTAGTTGCAGGTCTTGCAGAACTTTAAATTCTAGATTCTTCTGATTCATCCCTTGTCCCCCACCCCCACTGGAAAGAAAATGAATTCAATACAGGCTGTGGATCTGTGAGCATACAGGACATCTTCATAATGGACATATTGTGGCAGTGATCATATGTCCCTCCTTCCTATCTCTCCCCCCCTTTGTTATGTTCTCTACCCTGTCCCTATCCATTTCCTGAAGTGTGTGCTTCCAGCATCCCTCCCCCAGAACCTGCCGTCCCCTTCATCATCCCCTCTCTCATCCCCATGCCCCCTACTCTCATGTGTGGCATGAAGCCCAGTTTAGAGTTTATGCCATTACTTCCCTATTCCAAATTCAATGAGAATAATTGAAAGTAAAGTTGTAACAGTTATCCCTTGCCTCTTCTATATGGGATGATTAACCCCATTTTGTCTTTCCCGGTCTCCTCTCATTCTAGTCCTCTTCCACCTCAGAATTTCTCCTTTTAAAGTATCATCCCTTCATATTCAATTGATACTATACCTTCTATACACACACATACACTCATGCTCTGATATGTATTCATATGCATATTCATAGCTTCCTATATGGATACATACATATACATACATATACATATATACATACATATACATATATATATACATTTGCATTCCCTTCACCTATCCTCATTCTAAGAAAAGTTTCATAAATTACTATTATCATTTTTCCATATTGGCATGTAAATAATTCAAATTTGACAAGTTCCTTATGATTTCTTTCCCATGTTTACCTTCTCATGCTTCTTGTGTTTGTCAAATTTCCTGTTCAGTTCTGGTTTTTTCAGCAAGAATGCTTGGAATCCTCCACCTCATTGAATGACCATATTTTCCCCTTGAATAATATGCTCATTTTTGCTGGGTAGTTGATTCTTGGTTTCAATCCCAGTTCCCTTAATCTTCGAAGTATCATATTCCAGGCCCTGTGATCCCTCAGTGCAGGAGCTGCCAGATCCTGTGTTATCCTGACAGTGCTTCCGCAGTATTCAAATGGTTTTCTTTTGGAAGCTTGTAATATCTTCTGCTTTAACTTGGTATTCTGGAACCTGGCAATAACATTTCTAGGAGTTTTCTTTTGGGGATGTTTTTGAAGAGGTGATTGGTGAATTCTTTCAAGTTCTATTTT
Source organism: Pseudocheirus occidentalis (assembly GCA_028646575.1). Taxonomy (NCBI): domain Eukaryota; kingdom Metazoa; phylum Chordata; class Mammalia; order Diprotodontia; family Pseudocheiridae; genus Pseudocheirus; species Pseudocheirus occidentalis. Next base: position 4,825 of record JAQQSW010001840.1, read on the forward strand.
GCTCTCTGATTCTAAAACATCAGGGCAATTTTCTTTGAGGATTTCTTGAAGGATGTTTTCCAAGTTCTTTTTTTGGTCATGGGTTTCAGGTAGACTGATAACTTTCAAATTGTCTCTCCTGGGTCTATTTTCCAGGTCAGTGGTTTTTTCAAGGAGATATTTTACACTGTTTTCTATTTTTTCATTTCTTTGTAACTGTTTAATAGTATCTAGGTTTCTCATAATGTCATTAGTTTCTACTTGCTCCACTCTAATTCTGAAGCAATTATTCTCTTCAGAATGCTTTTGAGATTCTTTTTCCATCTGGCAAATTCAACTTTTTAAGGCATTCTCTTCATTGGCTTTCAAGGCCTCTTTTGCCATTTGAGTTAATCTATTCTTTAAAGTGTTGTTTTCTTCAGTCAGGTTGTTGACTCTCTTTTCATGGTTTTCTCTCATCATTCTCATTTCTCTTCCCAATTTTTCCTCCAATTTTCTTTTTCTTTTTTTTTTTGAGGGCAGTTGGGGTTAAGTGACTTGCCCAAGGTCACATGGCTAGTTTTTTTTTGTGTGTGTGTGTTAAATGTCTGAGGCCAGATTTGAACTCAGGTACTCCTGACTCCAGGGCCGGTGCTCTATTCACTGCACCACCTAGCCGCCCCTTCCTCCACTTTTCTTATTTGATTTTCAAAGTCCTTTTTCAGTTGATGTATAGCGTCTAAGCATTCTTCAAGTGTCTTTGAAGCATTTGGTGTGGGAGTTCTGACTGGATTGTCTTCCTCCTGTTTCATGCTTTGATCCTTTTTGTCCACAAAAAAGGATTCTAGAGTTTTGCTGATCTTATTTTGCTTCCTTTTCCTCATGTTTTCCAGTCAGTTGATTGGTTGTTGTTTTTTAGCTTGGTGAAACTCTGCTTCCAGGGGGGAAAGCTCTGTTCCAAATCGCTGGGGTTTTCCCAGCTGCCAGAGCTATTAGGGGAGTGCTGCAAGTCCCCCCAGCTTTGGCTTGCTGAAAGTGCACCCCAGCACCACCACCCAAAACCACGTTCCTGGTCCAGGACGCTTAATGCAAGAGCACTTGGCCCTGATCAATCAATTCAGCCTCCCTGCAGAGTCCAAAGGCCAGGGGCTCTGAAGCAGCCCAGTGGGGGCCACCACTTCCAGCAGTTCCCCTCCTCCACTGCTTCCTTGCCCTGTGGGCAGATTGGCCGCACTGCTTTTCCTCCCCCAAATTAATTTTCAAAGTTTTACTTTCAGTTACACTGACCTTCTAATCTTGGTTTGGTGGATGTGAAGATTCCCTCAGGTGCAATAGATCTTCTCTGAAGTAGACTGATGCAGCGGGCTTGTGAGGTTCGGCTCCCCCTGACTGCCCTGAGGCCTGGCCTGGCCACAGCTGCAATTTTGGGCTGGGCTGGTCTCTGCTCTATCATGAGGTGCCCCTCTCCTGTCCCCGTTCCTCATGTCTTGCCAGATGTGGAGGTGCTGGATGCTGTAGATCCTCTTCTCTGAAGACTGGCTCGGTGAGGCTCGGTGCCACTCAACTCAGCCTGGCTCCTTCCCACCACCCTTGGCCTGGCCAGTGTCTCAGCTTCAGGCTGGGCCAGCCTACACTCTGCAATAAGCCCCTGCTGCCAAATTGCCTTCAGCGAGAGATGTGTTTTCTGTATTTTTTTGAGTCTGAGAGTCCTTTTTGGGTTCTTATTGGCATTTGGAGGGGGTGGGGCTTGAGACCAATTCATATTTTCCTTTGATACTTTGGACATTGTCACATTGATTTTTTTTTCCTCTTTCTGATTTTGTGTTTTGATCTTTCTTGTTACCATAGTAAATGTCTTTGGCCTGCTATGTTTGCTGTTGTTGTTATTTGCTCATCTTCAAGCCTATTTTTTGACATTTAACTTTATGTTGAATTTGGGCACTGCTCATCTGAGGGTGAGAAAACACTATCCCAAGGTTGAGGCTTTTTGTGTATGTTATTCTTAGAACAATTTATTGTTGTCTGTAAATTTTCAGTTTTTACAAGGTGGTATGATCTAAGGAGAACTGTATTTACAACTCTCCTGGCCTTTGATTTACTCTGTGAATTATCATAAATTGTCTTTTCTATTTGGAAGTGTGACCAGGGTCCCTTCTCCCTTAAGCCACATGCTGTGGTGTCCTAGTGGTCTTCATCATCCTGGAACTGCAACTCAAGACTGTGACCTAGATGCAAGTATGGACAATGTAATAGAGTTCTTCATTCACTGCCATTAAAGAGACCCCTATAATCTCCTTCTGACCACTTTCCTGCCTTCTTTGCTATCTACAGGCTGGGAGCTCTGGTAGCTGCCACCACTATGTAAAAACTGCTGGTTTGCTAGAGTGACCTGCATTGAACTCTGCCTTCCTCTAACCCTGGTGTAACAACCCTTTGCTGCTAATCTTCTAAGTTGTTTTGGCCTGGAAAAATTGTTTTACCCCATCCTTCTGTGGGTTGTGCTCTTTCAGAATTAATTTTTGGGCATTATTTGAAGTTTTTTGAAGGGAAATGTATAAGAATTCAAATAAGTTCTTGCCTTTTCTCTGCCATCTTGGACCTTCTCCCCTTGCTCACATCTATTATCTCTTAAGAGGCATAGGACTTCTTTTCTAATAATGATCATTCAAATACATTTGCATGTATCCTTAACCAAAACAGAGAGCAGAGGTGGGGAACTATGGGAGTATAACATTACATAGACTATTAAACACTGTTGTTATGTAATCATTTGAACCTTTTTTCCCCTTTAATTTTCAGCCCTTTCTAAAAAATGACTCACTGAGAGACCTGGAATTTGTGTGGAAATTAATCTGATTTAAATTAACAAAATTTTCAATAAAATTAGATAAAATATGAAGAATAATGAAAACAAACATAATAAAGATAAGGTTGTATGATGCTTTAAAAAGATATTTGTCTAGCCTCTAAGCAGAGGACCTTAAATTGAGTAACCGCTTAAATGCATATTGAATCCAAATGAAAGCTTTGAAAATGCATTTTTTTTTTGCCAGATGTGTTGGTGACTCATGCCTATAATCCCAGCTAATTGGGAGATTGAGTTTGCTAGATCTCCCTGAAGCTCAGTATTTCTGAGCTGCAGAAGATTATTATGATTAGATGTTGGCATTAAATTCAGCATGGATATGGTAATCTTCAGGAATAGGATAAGGAAGGAAACAAGCATTTATTAATTGTCTACTCTGTGCCAAGGAATTTATAAATGTCTCATTTATCCTCACATCAATCTTGCAAGGTGACAAAGTGGACAGAATTCTGAGGAGGGAATCAGGAAGACTGGAATTCAATCTGGCATCAGTTATGACCGTTTTACCATGCACAAGTAACTTGACTTGTGTTTGTTTCAGTTTACTAAAATATAAAATGGTGATGATAATAATACTTATCTCACAAGGTGAGTGAAGTAGTATCTGTGAAGCACCTCTCATAGTGCCTGACACAGGTATGTAATAAGTGCTTACTTTCTTCTTTCCTGTTATTGTCCCCATAAGAGGAGACAGAGGCTAAGTGTTTAGTCCAAATTTGCATAGTCAATAATGTCTGAGTTTGAATTTGATCTCAGGACTCTAGGCACAGCTGAACCTCCTAGCTCCCTTGAGATGGAGAATCAAATTGTCTAAAAACAGGTGAGAGAGAGAAGGCCCAAGTTCCTCTGATGATCTGGAAGAGGATTAGATCATAAGTAGCTGTTGCCTTCTAGCCTTGGTGATATGGCTAAGCACATTCTTAAAAAATAAATAATAGCAATAATAACAATAAACAATGGCAAAAAAATAAAATAAAATTTCCTTAAGAAAGGAGAAAAAAATGAAATTATTCCTTAATGATGGAAAGATGAAGTCCTCTAGGAGAAGATAATTTTTGTTGTTGCCCTATATAAAACAGTTCTGCTTCTTATTAAGTTCAGGTTATTTCAAATGCAGAAATTGAAAACATGAAGGGGAGAACCAGCGAGGCATATGCTGAGCTCAAGACACATAGTTAGAGAGCTCTGTTTTAAAGGCAGTTAAGTTGTCAGAGCCATAAAAATCTTTTACCTTCTTCAAGTAAAGGTTATTGTCTAAGAGTGTCTAGTGCAGATGAAGATGGTGTTGTTTGCAATTCTGTTCACATTTGTTATGTTCCTGCAAAAGGAGTAAGAAGAAAGTTTCCTCTCCTTTTCCTGGGCTTCAATCTTTGAGATCAATCCCATTTTTGCTTTCCTTAGTTTCTTCCCATTTCTATACTTATCAAGTAATAGATTTTTTGAAATTTTAGGAGATTTATTTTAATGTCTTCATAATTCATTTTTATCTCCCTCCTTTTAGTCAACCTGGCATTAAATGATGTAGATTCCAAATCTTCAAGTTTTTCTTAGCTTCCCTTAGATTTTTTTATTTTACATGTCTGAAGTGACACTTAAATCTTCTTGGCTCTTGTCCAAGGTTATAGGTTAATAATTGGTGTGCATATGTGGCAATGTGTATTATTTGGTTTTTGCAGGGGAGGGATCACTCTAGAAGAGTGCTATTCATACCATAGGAACACTTTTGAAACTGAGTAGCCCTCTAGCATTGAGGTGGGGCAGGAGGTGGATAGAATTATGGGTCTGAAATAAGTATGATCAGTTCAAAGCATGCCTCAAAAATTTACTAGATGTGATCCTGGGTAAGTAACAGCCATTTGAGACTCAGTTTCATCATCTTCAAAATAGGGATAATAATAGTACTTGTCTCATAAGGTTATTGGGAGGATCAGATGAGATAATATTTGTAAAGTGTTAGCACAGAGCTTGGCACATAATAGGCACTTAACAAATACTTCTTTTCCTTAAAAATAAATGTTCTCTTCCCTTGTAAACAATAATTAAGTCATGTAAAGATCATTTTGTGGTAGAAGTTTCATTCTTACTCTGAGTTTCTTTTGTGAAAAAAAATAAAAGAAAAAGTTAGAACTTAGAGAAAAAAAGATTCTTAAATTGTTTTCCATGGATAATCAATGAGTCACTAGATATAGTTCATAAGGTTAAGGGTGATAAATGAGAGGGAAAAAATTACATCTTTATTATCACTTATTTTTGGTTTCTTTTGTAATCCTAGATACATTAATTTATGCATTTATTCTGAGGAGGGATCCATAGAGTTCGTCAGACTGCCAAAAGAATACTCTGTCTCTCTCTCCATCTCTCTCTCTCTCTCTCTCTCTCTCTCTCTCTCTCTCTCTCTCTCTCTCTCTCTCTCTTTCTTTCTCTGTCTCTGTCTCTGTCTCTGTCTCTGTCTCTCCCTCTCTCTCTCTCTCTCTCTCTCTCTCTTTCACACACAAGCACACACACGCACACACACAAACACACATACGCACATGGGGTGGAAGCAAGTTAAAATCTGGCCTCAAACACTTATTGGCTGTTTAACCTTGGACAAGTTACTTAACCCTGTTTTCCTTCACTCCTCATCTGTAAGATGAACTGGAGAAGGGGTGGTTTCCAGAATTACAAACCCATAAGAGCAAAGAACACAAGGAAAGGTTAGTGAAACTTACCTAAATTTGGGGGACAGGGTTTGTGAACTGCCTCCAAAGGTAGAAGTAATTTGAAGCAGAGTCCCAGCAGCCACCTCCATGTGGCTGCTTCAGAACTCCCAGCCTGCAGATTGCAGGGAGACCAAGCAATCATTCAGAGACTAAGTACTCTTTCCTTGAGTTGCCTGGATTGGATCGCAGTCTTGGGTAGTTGTCCTGAGGAACGTTTTCAATGATCAAAAGCAGGTGGGGGATGAAGAGACTAAGGCCTCATAAGAGCTCTGGTAGTTGCAAAAACAACAGCTATTTGGGACAGAGTGCATCCCTCTGAAAAGAGAGTTCTATAGCACTCAAAAACCAAGTAATTGAGTGGCAATATGAGCAGGCAAAGGAAGCAAAGCAAGCACAGCAATCCAACCTTAGATTCCTTTTGGGGGGGACAAAAAGGATAAAAGCATGGAATGGGAGGAAGATAACACAGTCAGAACCCCCACACCAAAAGCTTCCAAGAAAAATGTACACTGCTTACAAGTCATAGAAGAGCTTAAGAATGATTTTGAAAACCAAATAAGAGAAGTGGAGGAAAATTGGGGAGAGAAATGAGAATGATGCAAGAAAATCATGAAAAGAGAGTCAACAACCTGACTGAAGAAAATAACACCTTAAAAATAGACTAACTCAAATGGCAAAAGAGGCCCAAAAAGCTAATGAGGAAAATGATGCCTTAAAAAGTAAAATTTCCCAGGTGGAAAAAGAATCTCAAAAGCTCACTGAAGAGAATAATTCCTTCAAAATTAAAGGAAGGAAATGACTTTATGAGAAATTAAGATAATATTAAACAGATCCAAGCAAATGAAAAAATAGGAGGCAATGAGGACTATCTAATTGAAAAAAAAACCACTGACATTGAAACTAGGTCGAGGAGAGGCAATTCAAAAATTAAAGGACTACCTGAAAGCCATGATTGTATCAGCAATGCAGTGTTCACAAAACCTACAGTAATGATAAGTACACTGATATGGTTATTAATCACAAAATGTTACAGGCTCTGTACATGGGAAATATAGCTAGAGCATTTTTTCTGATACTAGGAAACTGAGTACCAAAACCAGAAAATCAAAACCAACACGGTAGTTATGAAGTTGGCACATGTAGTTAATGTAGTAAAAGCCCACATTCTCAAGCCTTTAAAACAGGATAGGTTACCTCAGGCAAAGATCCTCCTCTCCTCACTTATGTAACTGCTCAGAGTCTAGGCAGCTTGCTCCCAGCAGCTCCCGCTCCCCCGCTCCCCCCAGCTGTTCCTGTCCCTGGCAGTCCTCCTTAGCAGAAATTCTTGCAGTCTCAAAGAAAAAGGACTTCACACCACAACTGCTTCTGCTGCCACTGGCACTGCTTCCAGTCACCATTGCAGGGATTCTAGCTTGGTTCTGGCTTCCTCTTGCTCCACCCCTTCCTGCTACATTAGCATGTTCAAAGGGCATGGAAGATCTTCAAATCCCTGTATCATTACAATGATAAAAAAAAGAACCTAGAAAGCATCCTTCAAGAAATTATCAAGGAAAATTGCCCTGATATTTTAAACCCAGAGGGCAAAATAGATTTGGAAAGAATTCACTGATCACCTCTTGAAAAAGATCCCAAAAAGAAAACTCCTAGGAGTGTTACAGCCAGGTTCCAGAGTTCACAGATTAAGGAGGAAGTATTCCAAGCTGCCAAGAAGAAACAATTTGAATACTGTGGAAACAATCAAGATAACACAAGATCGAGCAGTTTCTACGTGAAGGCATGGAAGGAACTGAAATATGATATTCCAGAATTCAAAGGACCTAGGATTAATACGAAGAATCACTTACCCAACAAAAATGAGAATAATGTTTCAGGGGAAAATGTGGTCAATGAATGAGGTGAAGGACTTTTAGGCGTTCTTGCTGAAAAAACCAGAAATGAATATAAAATTTGACACTCAAACACAAGAAGCTTGAGAAGGTAAACATAGAAAAGCAACCAAAAGGAACTTATCAAAGTTTAACTATTTAAATGCCACAGAATTGTATCTTATGAGACTTTTCTCAGTATGAGGATAGGTGAAGGGAATATAAATGTATGTGTATATATATATACATTCCTATGTTTACCTAGGAGGACATATATGCATATGAACACATATGTGAGTGTGTGTATATATATATATATATATGTGTACATTGACAGAGGGTACAAGATCAATGTAATAGGAAGGGATGATATTGTAAAATGTGAAATTCAGATGTGAGAGAAGAATAGAATGAGAGGAGACAGGGAGAGACAGAATAGGGTCAACCATTTCACATAGAAGAGGCAAGTTATAACTGTTAAAATGGAAGTGAAGAATAGGAAGGCAAAAATGGAATGGGTCAAGCTTACTTTCATTGAATTTGGCTTAGGGAGGGAATTACAAACACTCTAGATTGTGTATCTTGCCATGCAGTAGAGTAGAAGGGAAGGGATGAGAGGGGGGATGATGGAGTTGAAGGCAGGTTAGGGGGAGGGTTGTTCAAAGCACACACATCTGTAAAGGGACAGGGACAAAGTAGAGAATAGAACAAGAGGAGGGCAGGATAGAAAGGAGGAAAATACCATCAGTGTTACTCAATATGTCCATTGTGGAGATGTTCTGCATAACTACAAATGTACAGCCTGTGTTGAATTGCTTGTCTTTCCAGTGAGGGTGGATGACAAGGGAGGAAGGGAAAGAATCTAGAATTTAAAGCTCTAAAATCATATGTTAAATATAATAATAATAATAAAAACTATTATTATTATATGAAAATAGGATATAAGATATATAGGCACTAGGATGGGGAGATCCATCTTGCTTTACCAGAAAGACAAAGGGGTGATGGGAGAGGATATATGAGAGAGCAGATTGGGAGAGGGGGTATACAGTGGCATTCCTCTTTTGAGGGTGGTTGTGTAAGGGAAAGACAGGGAGCCAAATTGTTACTCAAAATCTTGTGGAAATCAATGATGTAAACAAAATAAACAAAAATTAATTAAAACAAAGAAAAAAATGAACTAGAAAAGGAAATGGCAAACTACTACAATATTTTTGCCAGGAAAATCCTAAATGGTGTCACAGAGAACAGAACATGACGGAAATGACTAAAGAGCAAATATGGTATAATACTTTGGACTAGAACAAAATTATTAGATATTATCAGTATAATATATTCATATAACTTTATAAAATTAAAAACCACATTATATGCATTGCGTTATTTGGTTATCATAGTAAGCCTATGGATTGTAGTAACAACACTATCATGCTTACTGGATCCACTATAAATTTGTAATCTCAATTGATCCTGCTTTGCTTCATATCAATCCTTTTACTACTTCTAAAATAGCTTTCCATCACAATTCCTACCTTCTTTCTTAAAACCTTCACTTTTGAAACCAACTACCATGCTATCTTTACTCATCCATTTAGCAGTCTACTTCAACTCCTTCTTTTGACAAAAGATGAAGCTAAACTTGGAGAGCTTCATCTGCTTTCCACTTCCACATTACTAATTGCCTTTATATTGTCTGCCAATTTTTCCTTCTTGGCTGTAGAAAAAGGAATTTTGACTTACTCTTTTCCTTCCTTCCTTCCTTCCTTCCTTCCTTTCTTCCTTTGTTCCTTCCTTCCTTCCTTCCTTCCTTCCTTCCTTCCTTTCTTCCTTCCTTCCTTCCTTCCTTCCTTCCTTCCTTCCTTCCTTCCTTCCTTCCTTCCTTCCTTCCTTCCTTCCTTTATTTCCCTCTATCTACATAGGGTATTACACATAGCTCACACTTACCTGCTGGTGCTCTGCCTTAAAGAATGTAAATGTTCATTTCCAAAACTTTTTTTCTTTTAAAGACCATGTTAATCCAAATCATTCAGCCTCTCCTTAATTATGCAATAATAGGTCCCAGACAAAGCCCAGATTACTAATTGTTTGGAAATGGATTGGTTCATAATGAATATGAATAGCAATTGTTTCTGTTTTGGTGAGAAACCCTGAGGATCTTCTCCAAGGTCTTTTTTTTTAAGAGGACATTCTTTGCCTCTTTCCTTATTAACTCTTAATCCCAGGATGGCTGTTGCCTCAGTCAACTCACACCTCTTAAAAACCTTAGCTTGAAAAGGCCAAGGTGGGGGGTGGAGTCAAGATGGCAATGATAAAGCAGGAAAATTCTGTGGTTCCCCCATAAACACCTCAAATACTTATGAAATATGACTCTAAATACAGTTTAGACCTACAGAACCTACAAAATGACTGAGAGAAACAACTCTCCCATTGAAGGGAGCCCAGCAGGCTGACAAGAAGGGTTCATTGCAGCACACTGGGAGCAAAGCTCAGTCCCATATAAGCCAGCAGTTTTAGTCCCAGGGTGGCATAGACCAGCCTCAGCTGGAGCATTTGCAAGAGTGCATCACCAGCAGCTATGGCATTTTCCAGAATTATCCATAATTATCCAGAATTATAAATGCCAAAGTAAAAGGTCAGTGTAAGTCTCCTGGATCTGGGGGGGGGGGGCAGAGTGCAGTCAAGCCATAACCCCCAAAGTGAGAAGTGGTGGAGGTACAGCAGCCCTGCAGCCAACTCCACATGACTTCTTCAGAGCTCCCAGCCTACAGATTATGGGGGGGGCATCAAGCAACCAATAAGAGGCTATGTGCTTTTGCCTTAACCTGCCTGGACCAGGAACACAGTCTTGGGAGGTGGTCCTAAAGTATGTGATCAGTGAGCCAAAGCTGGGGGGGGGCGGTAGAGACAGTGCCTTCCTAATACCTCTGGAAGCTCCATGATCCCCAGTGATTTGAAACAAAGCTCTCCCCTCTGGAAGCAGAGTTCTACTATGGAAAAGAGCTCAAAAGTCAAGTAATTGAGTAGCAAAGTGAGCAAGCAAAGGAAGCAAAGCAAGCACAGCAATCAAACACTAGACTCCTTTTTGGGGGACAAAAAAGATCAAGGAATGAAATGTGAGGAAGACAATACAGTAACTCCTACACCAAAAGATTCCAAGAAATATTTGAATTGGTTAGAAACCATGCAGGGGGTCAAGAAGGATTTTGAAAATCAAGTAAGAGAAGTGGAGGAAAAATTTGGAAAAGAAATGAGAATGATGCAAGAAAATCACAAAAAGAGAGTCAACAAAATGACTTAAGGAAATAACACCTTAAAAAATAAACTAACTCAAATGGCAAAAGAATCCCAAAAAGCCAATGAGGAGAGGAATGCCTTAAAAAGACAAATTTCTCAGGTGGAAAAAAGATTTCTTTTTTATGTAATAAATTTTATTTGTTTCTTGTTTACATCATTCATTTTCATGAGATTTTTGAATTACATATTTTCTCCCCGTCTTTCCCCTACCCCAAACCCAAAACAGTGATCCCACTGTAAAGCCC
>JAQQSW010001841.1:0-15744 GCA_028646575.1 Pseudocheirus occidentalis
TTCTCTAATTGCTACTGCTAACATTTCTAGTACCAGATTGAATAAGAGGGGTGATAGTGGACATCCTTGTTTCACCCCTGATCTTATTGGAAATGCTTCTAGTTTATCCCCATTGCATATAATACTTGCTGATGGCTTTAAGTAGATGCTATCTATTATTCTAAGGAAAACTCCATTTATTCCTATGCTTTCTAGTGTTTTTAATAGGAATGGATATTGTATTTTGTCAAAGGCTTTCTCTGTATCTATTGAAACAATCATACAGTTTCTGCTAGTTTTATTGTTGATATGATCAATGATACTGATGGTTCTTAAAAAGTATTTTTAAAAGAATAACAAAAATCTACCTAACACATGCAAAAATCCATTCACCTAGAGAATCTAATTTGGCCAGAGAACTCAATATAAATCATCTCTAGTCAACAATAACAGTAAACATTTCCATAGGTGATTACAAAGCACTTCCCAAACAATTCTGAGAAGTAGATATTCAGCTATTATTATCCCAATTTTACAAAGGAGTGAAGCTACTAGTCCAGTATAACCTCTAGTCTTATGACTCCATATTCAGAACTTTTTTTGAATACTGTGAGAGGATCCATATGTCTCAGGATTATGCCCTCTCCTCCCACAACAGGGATTTATTTACCCTAAGGTAACAATACTGTCTCTTGGACCTGACCTATCTTTCTGCGTTGGCTTTCTGGCCACCTAAGGGTGTAAAAAAAATAACATCCAAATTGAGTCAGGGGCCGTCAGATTTGGTGACTATCTGAAGACCACAATAGTTGACCATACCTTGCCCTGCTAACCAGAAACATCTCCATATGGAAATTAGGAGAGCTGTAGAGATGCCAAGTGCCATTATATTCTTGTTGCAGATTTGTAAGGCAAAGTAAGTCTCTTTTTGTTAATTTTTTCCATGTCTTATAGGTCTCTTATTCCATCCCCAAATCAAACCTGCATAGGATACTGGCATCGGGCCTGACCCTAACAACTATGTCATTTTGATTGACTCACATTCTAGGAGGAATACTGATAAGACATTTCCCAAAGTGGATAACTAGGAGAGTGAGAAACTCATCATGAAATTTTTAGAACTCTGTTGAACTAATTGCCTCATTGTACAGATAAGAACATTAAGACCCTGAGAGATAAATTGACTTGATACCCCACAACTAGTTAGTAGTGGCAGAGCAGGGCCTGACTCCTAATCCAATGATATTATCTTCCACCAAACCTTCTGCCCTTCAGCTCACTCAAAGAGCTCTAGGAAAATTAATTAGCACATATTTATTGACTAGTAGCGTACAAAACACTAGGGGAAAGAGGTAAAGGGAAGCCAACAAAACAGAAGCATAAGATATAGCATCTCCCCTTATGAAATTCAAAATATGCAACAAATTCACTTCAATAAACATTTATGCAACTCTTATTATGTACAAGGTGTTATGTTAATGTAATGTCAGAAAGACAATAGGAAATCATTTTTTTCTTTAACTTCATCTCACATCGCTACTAATAAAATAGGGATGAGAATAATATTTTCTGGTGATTCAGGATTACTTTCCACTGAAGGACTGAACAACAACAACATGGACCTGTTGGTGTCCTCCCCTGTTCCCCAGTGGGCCTATATCTCACACAATCTTATGTGAGACGGTATAGTGTAGTGGAAAGAACACCAGACTTAGGGTCGGGTTTAAATTCCAGTCCTAGTTTTATTAATCCCTCTAATAAGATGTAGAGTCACAAGAAAATCACTTAATCTCATTAAGTGCTAGTTTATTCATTTATAAAATGGGAATCATAATGTTTTACACCTCTTTCCTCAGAGATTTGCTTAGAAGTATGTACTGAATAATTTTATGTACATGTGTGTATGTGTGTGTGTAAAATGTTGACTGTCTTTAGGGTGGGATGGGGCAGGAAAAGGGAAAAAAGAAATTTAAGTGTTAACTTTATTGTATTTTAAAATGAATAGCTGGTTGTACATAGTAGATTTGCAGTTTCATGTGCAATTATAATTTTTTATTATACTGTGTCATAGAAATTCTTGTTTATTCCATAAATTAAAAATAAAATAAATATAAAATAAATAAAAAATAAAAATAACATTTAAAAAATTATCTTCACCATGATGCCTGACACACAGTAGGTACTTAATAAAGTCTTCTTGGTTGAAAAATAAAATAAAATAAAGCGCTATATCCATGTGCGCTCCTGTTTGTGTTGCATACTGCCCTTTAGGCAGGCAGAATGGGGCAGTGCAAAGATTTCCAACCAAAGGACCAGGGATCAAAATCCCTGCTACTTGCTACCTGCGTGAGGTTGTATAAACAACTTAAATCTGTCTGGGCCTCGGTTTCCTCATCTGTAAAATGAAGAGTTTGGATTAAGAGATCTTTCTTCCTGCTTTAAATTATATTGTGATCTCATTGCAAGTTAAGACATATTTTGGGCCTTTTCTACTTGCCTCACTTCTATAATTTTATTAATTTAGGAGTGTCATGGATCCCTTTTTGGTTAAGCTTATGAATTCCTTCTCAAGGTGGAACCAAAGCAATGGAGCAAAGGCAGAGACATGTCTAAGTTCTCCCTCAAACCCCTCCAAATACCTGTAAATAAATGACTCTAAACAAATTTTAGAGCAGCAGAACCCACAAAGAGACAGATTAAAGCAAATTTCCAGCCCAAGACAACCTTGAGGGTTGACAGAAAAGGGCTGTTGTGCCAGGCTGAGAAAGGAGTACAGTCCAACACAGATGGGGCCCCAGCAAACTGGAGCAGGCCTCAGGGAACTGAATCACTGGTAGCTGTGGTGGTTTCCAGACTTCTCAGCCCACAAATGCCAAAGACCACTTAGAAGGTCAGTAAGATATGTCTGTCAGACCTGGGTGAAAGAGGAGTGCAGTCCAGTGCAGGGTTGCACTGGCACAGCCCTGGTGCCAGCAATCCAAGAGCAGGCCTGGGGAGGGATTGAATCAGCGTCCGCAGTGGCTATTTCCAGAGCTCTCAGTCCACATATGGTAAAGGGATTGAATAATTGGTCAGGAGGATATTATAGGGGTCTCTGTTCTGCAAACTAAGGCAGGACTCTGTTGCTTTGCCTATATGTGGATCTGGGTCACAGTCCAGGGCCAAGGAGGAGCACTAGAAATGCAGAACTTGTGGCAGCAATGGAGAGGGAACCCTTCTCACAGTTCCAGAGCAGAAAAGAGTGCTTGTAGTCACTCACAAACCAGAGCACAGGCCAGGAGAGGAGTAAACATTTCTTCTTAGATCATACCACCTTGGAAGAAATGAAAACTTAACAGGTCTCTAGAAGTATCTCTGACAACATCTACACAAAACCCCTGAAGCTTGGGGCAGTGTGCCCTCCACATTGGAGGCAGAGCCCTGCCTTAACAAAGAGTTAAAAAGTCAAGTAATAGGCAGGGGAAAATGAGCAAATAATAGAAAAAGCTCAGATGCTTACTTTGGTGATAAGGAAGATCAGAACATACACTCAGAAGAAAGCAACAAAGTCAAAGCTCCTATATCCAAAGCTACCAAGAAAAATATGAATTGGTCTCAGGCCATGGAAGTGTTCAAAAAGGATTTTGAGAATCAAGTAAGAGAGGTAGAAGAAAAATTGGGTAGAGAAATGAGAGTGATTAAAAAAATTAGTCAACCACTTGCTAAAGGAGATCCAAAAAATGCTGAAGAAAATGGCACTTAAAAAAATAGACTAACCCAAATGTCAAAAGAGGTCCAAAAAGTCAATGAGGAGAACAGTGCCTTAAAAAGCAAATTTGGCCAAATGGAAAAGGAAGTCCAAAAGCTCACTAAAGAAAATAATTCCTTAAAGATTAAATTAAATTTTAATTTTAAATAAAAAAAATTAAAAATTAGAATGGATCAAATGGAAACTAATGACTCTATGAGAAATCAAGAAATTATCCAAAGAAATGAACAAAAGAAGACAATGTGAAATATCTCACTGGAAAAAAAATTGACCTTAAAAATAGATTGAGGAGAGAGAATTTTAAAATTATTAGACTACCTGAAAGCCATGATAAAAAACAAAAACAAAAACCTAGACATAATTTTTCAAGAATTTGTCCAGGAAAACTTCCCTGATATTCTAGAAACAGAGCAGAAATAGCAATTGAAAGAATCCATTGATCCTCTCTTGAAAGAGATTCTAAAATGAAAACTCCCAGGAATAAATCCTTTCTAAGAATAATGGTTAAATGCATAAAATAAAGTCCATAAGAAGGAAGGATATCAGTTATATTGAAATGCAGCAATCAAAATGCTTTTTAAACCAAGTTCATAGATCATGTGTTAAGAACCCCTGATTTAATTAATCATTTCTTTCTTTGAGATGGTGGACTGTATTATCTGCAAGACAAGATGTTTGGAAATCCAATATTTTTCCTTTGAAAGTATTCATTACAATGAAAATATAAATATGTACAAAGAAATAAAAGATTATAGGATATTTTGTCAAAGTTTTTTTTTATTCTTTATTACAGGGCAAAAGTTATCCTTTCAGAGGTCCATTTCCTCCTGTATGGAACCCTATAGCAATCTTGGATCACAATAACTTATGGAGAACAATGGATGAAATGGGAAAACAGGTATGAATGTTTGAGCCTTTACAATCTTCTTTGATAAGATACAGAGTCTTCATGTTCAGCTGGTCAGTTAAAGGGAAAATTCATTTTTCCCCCTCAACTTCAAAAAGATCACATGTTCAGCTATGTTAGTTTTTATGTTATTTTATTTCCTTCCATTCTTTATGGCACTCAAAAGAAAAGAAAGAAAATTTTATGCACAATAACTGTTATAAATAGCATATTTCTTTTAAAATTTACTTAAAACTCTCAATTCCTTTTGTGCTGGCCTTAGGTCACTGATTCAGAACAAATTAGAACCAGCTGATGCTTCTCTAGATCTTCATTTCCCCCAAAGTATAGGCTATAATGCTATGTCTCTATACAAAGCTTCATTCTATTTTCAATTCAAGAAACATTTTTCTTTTGACTTTTTAAATAATATTTTATTTTTTCCAATTACATTTAAAAACAATTTTAGCATCATTTTTTAAAACGTTGAGTTCCAAATTCTCTTCCTCCCTCCCCTCTCTCTTCTTTTCCTGAGATAGTAAGTAATTTGATATGGACTATACATGTGCACTTGTGCAAAACATAGTTCCAGTTTAGTCATGTTGTGAAAAAAGAGCCCTAAAAATAAAGAGAAATCATCTTTGATCTGCATTCAGACTCCCATCAGTCCTTTCTTTGGAGATAGAGAGCATTTTTCATCATGAGTCCTTTGGAATTTTCTTGAATGGTTGTATTAATGAGAATAGTTACATCGTTTCCTGTTGATCATTACACTATGTTGCTATTACTGTGTACAATGTTCTTCTGGTTCTGCTCACTTCATTCTGCATCAATTCATGTAAGTTCAAGTTTTTCTGAAATCATCCTGCTCATCATTTCTTAGAGCACAGTAGTCTTTCATTACAATCATATACCACAGCTTTTTCACCAGTTTCCCCAGTTGCTGAATATCTCCTCAGTTTTCAATTTTTTGCCACCATAAAAGTGCTACTACAAATATTTTTGTACAAATACACCCTTTCCCCTTTCTTTGATCTCGTTGGGATAAAGACCTACTGGTGATATTGCTGAATCAAAGGGTATGCACAATTTTATAGCCGTTTGAGCATAGTTCCAAATTGCTCTCCAGAATGGTAGAATCAGTTCATATCTCCACTAACAATGCATTAGTGTCCCAATTTTCCCACATCTCCAACATTTGAAGAAATATTTATGAGGTGCCCATGATACACTAAGTGCTATACTCGGCTCCAGGAATAAAAACAGAAGAAAGGACACAGTTATTCCCCTCAAGAAACTTACATTCTACTAGGAAAATTACATGACTAATAATACATGCAAGACAAGGCTGGAAAAAATGAGGAGGGGACAAAAGAGAGCTGCCCCAAAAATACCCTAAGAAAATTGCATGATGAGGTCCATGGAGGCCATGAAGAAGTCTCACTTTCCAGGGTGGACCATGGTCTTTTAGAGAAGCCACAGATGAAATCTTGCATTCAGGAAAAGATAGTCTAATTTGACTAGTGTGTAGAATGTATAAAAAGTATATGAAATTAAACTGGAAATGTAGAGTAGAGCAAATTGAGGGGATAACACAGTGGGATAGAGCACCATGCAAATCCAGCCTCAGATACTTAACAAGCTGTATGACCCTGGGCAAGTCACTTAGCCCCATCTGCCTCAGTTTCCTCATCTGCAAAATGGCCTGAGGAAGGCAATGGCAAACCACTCCAGCATCTTTGCCAAGAAAAACCCAAATGGGGTCACAAAGAGTCAGACGTGACTAAACAACAACAAATTTCATTTTTGCATTATTTCGAATTTGCGTTACCGTGTTCAGAGGCAAACTTAATCCTTCTCTGGGAAGATTCAGGGAGGCTTTGTCTGTGTATTTTCTTTCCACCGATAACGTCCTTAATAGTTTAATCTGATATAGTGGCTCATTTTAAATTAGAATTAGACATCATGATCCATGTCTAGGGATCATCTATTTAAAGACAAGAGCTATTAGAAGAAAGTAAAGGTTTCTTCATGAATTCACAGACTCAGCTTATAGAGTTCAATAAGTAGAAGTAATAATGTGTATGCTGGACAAATAAAATCATGATAGCAGAGGTAACAATTTAAAGAATTATAGTAACAATAAAAATATTTCATTAAAAAGGCAGTGTGATGTAGTGAAGAGGTTGGTAAACTGTGGTGCATAAGGCTGGATTTGACCCACTGCACCCACCCTGTAAGAATAGTTTTACAAAGTTTTATTGGGTATTAAAATGCAAAGCTATTCTTAGCCTGCAAGCCATACAAAAACAGGAGACAGGTACTCTAATGCACACAAACACACATGCACATGCATGCGTGTGTGCACATAACTGTAACATGGATGTGTTTGTATGTATACACACAAACAGGAAGGGCCAGGGGAGACTGATTTCATCAAAGGTCGAGGCCAAAAAATAAATATGTTTATGTAAAATAAAATGACTAAAAACGACTGAAGAATATGTAAAATATACATGTGTGTATACATATATACATACATATGTACATATGTGTGGATATGTGTGCATTATATACATATGTGTGTATATATACATATGCATATACATATACATATAATATGTTTAATTTCATCAGTGTATATATACATATGCATATACATATACATATAATATGTTTAATTTCATCAGTGCAGGCAGACACCCAGTGAGAAAAATGTTCTCTATCAATGTAGATGAGCAACTTTTCTGTAACTTCTGGTCTGAGAGAGCTGTCTGGGCACATTCAGAGGTTAAATGCATCGGTCTGGCTCATGCTGTCGGTATGGGGCAGTCAGCATGGGGCACAGTGCATAGAGCACCAGACCAGGAGTCAGGGAGACCTCAGTTCAAATCTGCCCTCAGACACTTCTGAGCTGGATGACCCTGACAAATGACTTAACCCTATTTGCTCCAGTTTCTTTATTTGTAAAAATGAGCTGGAAAAAGAAGCGACAAGCCACTTCCAGTATTTATGCTGAGAAAACTCCAAATGGGGTCACAGAGAATTGGACGTGACTAAAAAATGCCTTAACAACAAAAAATACAATCAGTATGCATTGGAGTCAGAATGTGAATGCATGTTGTTTTGTATCTGAGGCCAGCTCTCTATCCACTATCCCGTACTGCCATTCTGTCTATCTTAATAAAACAAAATCAAAACATTGTAGCTCATTTATTTATTTATCTAACTTTATTTATTTACTCACCTAAATAATAGATAATATAAATAAATAAAAGTATTTATTCATATAAATAATAGATAATATAAATATGTATTTATATTATCTATTATTTATCTATCTCCCTGCTATCCAGTGGAACTTTATGGAATTGCATAGTAGAGACATGTAATTTTAGTTGTGGTCTCTAAGTTATACTTTAAAATGCTATTTAACTGATATCCCCAAATGGAAAAAACATTTTGTACTTCTCTGCATAGATTCCAAGTGATGCTCCCTGGAAAGCACCTCTCGCTGAAGAGTGGGATTTTATGACAATGAAGGAACTCTTGGACAAGATCTGCTGGACTGAGTAAGAAGTAACTTCCCACATCATTCCTAAATAATATATAATTTTTCATTTTTATTTAGGAATTTAATTCAATGCGTTTCTGTCATATTCTAGACAATGATAATCACTGTATGGAATACCATAAGACATGGCTCCTTACCTTTAGAATATTATCATATTATTATGGAGATCAGGCCACGTATATGATACTGGATGTCTCAAAAGTCTTTGTGCCATTTTAAACTATTAAAACTTTTAGTTGGACGGAATTTGATTTTTATAATTATAAAATTTATAAAATTATAATACAAAAAGTACTTGGAACACATTGGAATTGAATTGCTTTTTTCCATGAAGGTTTAGTTTTTTTAAAAAGCTTACATTGACAGAAATAATTTTCCATTTTGTCTTTTTTTCCTTTAATTTTAACCCAACCGTTTTGGTGAAATAAAATAAATGAATTATTCTAAGGACACCACACACTTCTTTCAGACATGACAGATCCCTCCAATCCATCATCAGGTATCTATTAAACAGTTAAATTGCACTGAGCATGTGCTGAGATCTAGGGATAAGAAAATTAAAATGAAACAGCCCTTGCCTCAGAAAGGTTCCATTCTATGAGATAAGACAACACATATACATATAAATATATATAAATTATATACAAGATATTGGGTGGGAGCATGGGGGAAGTTGAGGAGGCCACATTTCAATGGACTGATTTGGTCTGGGTCCACATTTTATAATTTAAACAATAGATATAATTCTTTTTACATATTGAAGTTCATCAGGTATTTCATGCTTGGAGAACAATATTTAGATCTAGATGTACATCTGGACAAAGGCAAAAAGATATATGCCCAAAGAAAGCATAGTTTTGAGTTAAGACACATGAACTAAGCTTTGAATCTCAAGAAGGGTCCTTAAGATATTATCTTATATAATTCCCTTATTTTAAAGTTGGGAAAACTGAGATCAAGGAGAGGTACAAATAGCATTTGAACCCAGATCCTTTGACTTCAGATGTAATGCTTTTTTTTCACTACAACATATACTGCTAATGACAAAACAGTTCTCGACAAACCAGTAAATTCAACTGAGGCTTGTAACTTTTGGAACCTAATTTCAAATTGCTTTGCAGAATGGTTGGGCAAACTCACAAGTCTACCAACAATGCTGTAGTTTGACTTTTCCAAGCCCCTCCAGCATCCATCATTTTCTTTGATTATCTTTCCCAGTTTGATGGCTATGAGGTAGAGTTGTCTTCATTGCATTTTTGTAATTATTAGTCACTAGAAGTATTTTTCCCAATAGTTGTCTGTGGCTTATGTTGCTTCCTTTGAAAACTGTCTATTTCTACCCTCTGACCATTTATCTCTTGCGGCTTGACTCAGTCTTATAAATTTTAATCAGTTTCTTTTATGTTTTAAACATGAGGTTTTTATCAAAGAAAATTGCTGCAAAGAATTTTTCCCAGTTGTCTGTTTCTCTTTTATTTTTAACCAAATTTGATTTGTTTGCACAAAGACTTTTTAAAATCCTATGTGATCAAAATTGTCTTATTTTATCTTCCGTAATCCTCAAAAGAATTTGTTTAGTCATGAAATCTTCCCTTATCCATATGTCTGAAAAGTAACTTCTTCTTTGTTCCCTTGCTTTTGTTTTTGGTGTCACCCTTTATGTCTAAGTCATATGGCCACTTGGAATGCTTTTAAGCTTATTAAAAATGACTTCCTTACTCTTCTTAGGTGCTGGGGTAGGTGCTCGACTATTTATTTCAACTCTATTTTCAATTCATTAAATATTTATTAAAAGTCTACTCTGTAATCTTGTATGCGCAGGAAAAATTTTAAGCCTTTAAGGATGCTCCAGGGAATTTTGAGGGAACTTGGATGCAAATCTCCTATCCTAAGGCTCTTCCCAGGGTGGAGAGAGTTGAAGGGAAACAGTAGACAGGATGGGGAAAAAATGAACGGCTCAGCAAGGTTTTAGTCGTATGCTTTCATCGTTCTATTGGAAATAAATTCCTAGACAATCAGCCACATCCTTATTCACTTACAAGCCTGAAGGCACAATTCAAAAAACATGATTTACTTCATCATCCACTGTACTTCTGGTCCTCCTTTAGTGTTAATCAACTAGCTATAGTGGGAGAAGCCTGAGCTCCAGACTTACTGCTTTCTAGCTCCATGACCTTGGGTAGCCCACTTACCTTCCTAACGCCTCAGTGCAAAGAAATGATAATAACAATAAGTGCTAACATTTATGTAGTGCCTACTATGCGCCAAACATTAATTATATCAAGTGCTTTTCAACTATTCTCTCATGTGATCCTCATAACAACTCTGGGATTTGCTGTTAGTGTCTCCATTTCACACATGAGGCAACTGAAACAAGCAGAGTGACTTGCCCAGGGTCATATAGCTAGCTAGTAAGTGTCTGGGGTCACATTTGAACTCAGGTCTTTCTGATTCCAGACCCAGTGTTCTATCCACAGCACAACCTTGGTGCCGAAATACGAATGCTAATATTAAAATGAGGATAATCCTATTTGACCAGCCTTCACTACAGTGTTGGATGGAGGGGAGTGAATCATGGAGGACTACACTGTCAGTTCTCATATACCTTTTATGAGATTGGCTTCCTATTTTAGTACTCTCCATTTCATAATAATATTTATAAAAGGCAAAGAATAGGTGACTTATAGATTAAAATTCTGCCCAATTAGAAACAGGTGTATTTCAGATGACTTTTAAGAGCCAAAAGGAACCTCAGACATTATCTCATACAATTTCTGGTTTTATGGTTAGGATGAGGAAACTGAGGTGCAGGAAAAACAAAGTGACTATTTAAAAGTATTTTCAGTTAATCGATGATCCCAAAAGACCTCTTTCTGTTGTATTGAAACTTGCTCTTGTGGATAGATGGGAATGGAATCAACAGACGTTTCCATAATTGTTGATAATTATGGAGTTGTGACAAACCGACAGGCCATCATGTTTGGTTCTTTTTTGTTATTGCCTGTTCACACCCCAACCCCCAAATTGCTAGATGGCATAGCTTTTTTAAAAATTTAAGTGATTTAAAGTTAATTTTATTATGAGAATTTTGCAATATCCCTTGAAGTAAATGGATTGCTGAGCAATAACTCTCCTATTAAAGAAAAATTTGTCATCCATCAAAAACAAATACCCAAACATTCATTTGGAATGTTGCAGTGAAGTAAAAATAGCATTTGCCAGAGTGTTCTCTTATCACTTATTGCACTGGCAGATCCTGGGGCATCATTTAAGGGGAGCAATAAATAAGGAAAATGCAATTAGCAATGCAGGTAATTACTGTTAAGAATCATAACATTTGCAGTCATGGCAGTTGGTCATTTGGTGGTATAAGCAATATCTCTGATTAGAAACAGAGGGGGATTTGAAATAAATCCCTTCAAGTGTATAAGCCCATTCTCAGCTCCGTATTGGATTATATCTGTAGGATTTTTCATCAAGAAAAATAAATAAGTCATTCAGGGAAAAGGGAACGGGGAAAGATTTATATTGCAAAGTAGCTTTTATTATATTTTCCCAAGCTTTGACTTGCCTTGAATGAGAGGTGCCTCATCTTAGGAAGTTATAGGTGGCTGTTGTGCTGGATAATTTATAATAACTGATGAAACACAATCTGAGTTATAAGATTTATTAGCAAAACAGACATAACAAACATTGGTTATTGGACTCCAGTCAGTCCAAATATGGAGTGTGGCAGATTTTTATGTATTAAAAACATATTAGAACAATTAATTAAAAGAAAACAATGAACAGAATACAAACCAGCATACAAAATTAGGTAATCTTATTTCTAATTAGAAGAAAGATTAGGGGCTTTCCAAGTTGGGAGGAGGGAAAAGTGAGTTTCAGTCAAGTTGTTTGAAGCAGTAGATGCCTTATACCATGGATGTTTTCTCATGAAAGATTTGTAGAAAAATAAGTCAAAAGATAATACATGTGGCAGAACAAGATGGAGTCAGTGTTTGTGAGATAGAATCCAGTTGGTTCTCATACCAGACTACTTCCATTTTGTGTAACTGGTCTTCACACTATCTCATCACTGTTAGATCTGCTTCTTATGTTTCAGAAGTTTGCTTCTTCGTTTGAGCTCTCTGAGGGCAAAAACCATGATTTTGTCTTTCTTGTCATCCCTAGCTCTTAGCATTGTGCCCCTCAAATAGTAAATGTTTAATAAATGACTCTTGACTGATTCTTTCATCAAATAGGATGGGTATGAACAGATGTAGACAATGGTGATCATCAGTAATTTGTCCTTTGTAGGGGAAACCATGCAGGACCAACAAAGGAGGTAGATTGGTAATATAATAAGATGAAAAATTACACGTGAGTATGGCTAGGTGGCACAGTGAATGGAGCACTGGTCCTGGAGTCATGAGGACCTGAGTCCAAATCTGGCCTTAGACACTTAAGACTTAATAGGTGTGTGACCTTGGGCAAGTCACTTAACCCCAATTGCCCTGCCTTCTCCCCTCCAAAAAAAGAGCAAGAAAGAAAGAAAGAAAGAAAGAAAGAAAGAAAGAAAGAAAGAAGGAAAGGGAGGGAGGGAGGAAGGAAGGAAGGAAGGAAGGAAGGAAGGAAGGAAGGAAGGAAGGAAGGAAGAAAAGAAAAATTACAGATAGTCTGAGTGCTGCAATGATATACACCCTGATACATTAAAATACCTACAGGAGGTTTACAGGATAGTGAGTGTATCTATGGAGGATTTACAGAAAGACAGAACTAAACAGCACAAAGTGCATCAATGGAGAGAGAATCTGAATCTATGAGCTCACAGATTTGTCTTGTCTCTAAGAGGACAATTTGAGTATCCCTGATTCAGAGGGTTATTTGGGGTTTTTGTTTGTTGGTTTGGGGTTCTGGTGAGGCAATCAGGGTTAAGTGACTTGCCCAAGGTCATACAGCTAGTTAGTGTCAAATGTCTGAGTCTGGATTTGAATTCAGGTCCTGACTCCAGAGCCAGTGCTTTATCCATTGGGCCACCTAGCTGCCCCCTGGGTTATTAATTTTAATAGAGGCACTGTGAATCTCTGATAAGAGAATATGGTAACACATGATAGGGGTGTAGAAGAAGAGTGAAGGCTGAAATCCACACTATTCTTGTTGATCACTCGGCTCATTGGGCTTATGAAAAGATAAAAGGGAAGAAAGATAAGGACAAATGACCTGGAGAGAATTCAGGATAAGATTATTTAAACAAAAAGTGCTAAGGAATCAGCATGGGAAAATAGCCTTCAAGAAGGAAATAGTATAAAAATAGGAATGACAGAAGGGAAGAAGAATAAAGTCCAGAAAGGACTGAGGCATTTGACCTTGACTTTCCCTCAGGTCTTGAAGGAAACAGTCATGACCTACTGCTTCTGGTTAGTGAATTCTCATGATGGCGGCCCATCTATTTGTGTGACACAATCTGGGCAATATTCCGAACTTAATACTGATGCGTGCAAATCACTGAACAAAGTTACCTCTGCTTCTGTCTGCCAGAGGATTTTGTATGATCAAATCTTAATTATAGATGGGAAAGATACTTCTTTGTTGACATTACAAAAGAATGAGAAAGTTCAAGTACTGGATCAAATACTTTTAATACTGGGGGTGGGGGTGGGGGAGAGTAATTAAAGAGATGTTGTCAAGTACTGGCCTTAACGTCTTCTATTTCATCTGCATTAATCTTTATGAGAATGGTCTCTATTTGTAGCTCTAGACATCCTTGATGAAAATATTCCAAAGGGAATGATGGTTTTACAGGCAATTTTCTATAGCACATTCTATCTTCCCAGCCTCACAATTCACTGAGATATATGAAAAATACAAGATACAAATACAAAAATACATTTTGCTCTGATTGCTCTTTCTTTCTTTCTTTCTTTGTTTGTTTCTTTGTTTGTTTGTTTGTTTGTTTGTTTCTTTCTTTCTTTCTATTTTGCTCTTTTTTTGGAGGGGAGAAGGCAGGGCAATTGGGGTTAAGTGACTTGCCCAGCTAGAGACTGGGCTCCAACAGTATGTCACCCATGTCCTAGTTAAGCAATCTTATATTAATCTTAGGCATTATTATTGTTGTTGCAAATAAGTACTCTTAAGTGTCCTGCCCAAAATCACATTTAGTATTATGATTCACAAAGAAAAATAGACTCTTTAGGATTTCTGGAGTTTTTTCCTTACAACAACACTATATTTATTATAAGCAGCATAAGGATTATTGAATTTTCCTGTTAATGGGGCTGAAACTCAGAGTTTAAATTATTTTTAAGGCTACAGATCTAATAAATTCCAGAACTGGGATTGAAACAGAGATTTTCTGGCCCCTTATCTGATGTTTATTCCTCTACACTAAATGAGCAGTCATACATGACTCACTCTTTCAGTGTTTCATCAGTTAGTGGGGCAGTGGATAGAAGGCCAGACCTAAAGTCAAGAAGCCCCAAGTTCGAGTTTGGCCTCAGACACTAGCAAGTTGTGTGACTGAACTTTGTTTGCCTTTATTTCCTCATCTGTAAAATGAGCTAGAGAAAGAAATGGCAAGCTACTCCTGTATCTTTGCCACAAAAACCCTAAAGGAGATCACCAAGAACTGGTCACAGCTCAACAGCAATAATAATTCAGGGGAGATCTTGCCTTCTCGGTGAAATTGCTGGTATTGTGTCAGGGACCACACCTAATACATTATATTAACTAGAGCAGGATTATCATTAGCAGATGCTCCATAAATACTTAAGTCATAGAAACTGAGAGCTGGAAGTAACATTGAGGATCAGCTCATCAAGTCTCCTCATTTTATAGAACAAGAAAAAGGTCTAGAAAATGTAGCTTGTGCAGAGCACCTTGGAGCCCAAATGAGAACCTAGGTCTGTCTCCAGGTTCTCCCTTTATTCCAGGCTTGCCTGGCTTGCCAAACTGAACTGACATAGTTAAAGGGAGCTGTTAATTACAAAACTGGAGGATCTGGCTTCCCATTTCAGGACATGTATCAGTCAAATAGTGGATGGAGATTTTATAAAGTAAATGCATAGTTACAAAGTAGGTGAACCAGGAGAATATTGTGTTATGGGAAGAATGCTGGATATGTAGATTCAAATCCTATCTCTTATACTGCCTTGGGAAAGTCTGTGAGTCAGTCAACAAACATTTATTAAGCACTTATTAAGCATCATTAGTATGTGTGCTAAGTGATAAGAGTATGAAGAATGGTAAAAACATGATTCCTGCCCTCAGAGAGCTCATAGTCTAATGGAGCAGGCAGCATGCCTAACAGAAAAAAAAAGGGTATATAAGGTAAACAGTGTCAATGAAAGGAAAGGCACTGGTCCTGTGGGTGGGGAGGGAAGGGATTACCAAGAAAGGCCTCTTGAGGAAGGCAGCATCTGAGCTGAGAGATATAGTAGAGAGACATGTTTAACTGAAAGGGAATATATAGGGATGAATTGTTTACATGTTAATATGGTGATAAGAAACAAATATATTCTTAAAACCCTAATAACTCTAAAGCTACTAAAGATTAAAGTCTTGTTATGTTTTGTTTTG
>JAQQSW010001842.1:0-15743 GCA_028646575.1 Pseudocheirus occidentalis
GTATATATAAGTATACTTACACATATGTCTAAATAGGAGGCTATATATGCGTATGAATACATATCTGAACATGAGTGTATATGTGTATATAGAAGGTATAGGATGAATTGAATACAAAGGGATGATACTTTAAAAGGCGAAATTCTGAGGTGGGAGAGGACTAGGATGAGAGGAGGCAGGGAGAGACAAAATGGGGCTTATCATCCCATATAGAAGAGGCAAGGGATAACTGTTACAACTTTACTTTCAATTACTCTCATTGAATTTGGCTTAGGGAAGAAATAGCATAAACTCTAACTGGGCATCATACCACACAGGAGAGTAGGGGGCATGGGGATGAGAGGCAGGATGACGGAGGGAAGGGCAGGGTCTGGGGGAGGCATGCTGGAAGCACACACTTCAGGAAAGGGACAGGGACAGAGTAGAGAACAGAACAAGGGGGGAGGGATAGGAAGGAGGGACATATGATCACTGTCACAGTATGTCCACTATTAAGTTATCCTGTATAATCACACATCCATAGCCTGTATTGAATTGCTTGTCCTTCCAGGGGGTGTGGGTGACAAGGGAGGAACCAAAAGAATCTAGAATTTAAAGCTCTGCAATACCTGCAACTAGGAATTAAGATATACAGGGGCTGGGGTAGGGAGACCCTCCCTGCCCTGCCAGAAAGTAAGAGAGCAGATCAGGGGAGGGGCTTTACAGTGGGATCACTGTTTTGGGGTTGGGGTAGGGGAAAGACGGGGAGAAAATTTGTAATTCAAAAATCTCATGAAAATTAATGATGTAAACAAGAAAACACATTTTTAAAAATTAATAATAAAAAATCATAGAAATCAGCACAGACCCACAAACAAGGTCTGAGAACTCAACAAAAATCATTGTTGATTATTATGAGGTCCCAGGACCTCCAAAACCCTCCACCGGGACTTATGTAAACAAAAAACCCAAAAGTCCTCTTTCAGGGCTTCTAGTAAAGTCCTGGGACTTCTGTACAAAGTATCACAAACAAACATCAACACAGACAGAACAGACAAACATAGAGTGCCATGATACCACAAGTTTTCTCCTTCTCTACCACAAGAGTTCCCATCTAAGTTCTACTATCCAGCCTGGGCCTCTCCTTATATATGGTCATTAGCTCCTCTCTTTCCTATTGCAGGAGTTCACATGTTCTAGGGTTCACAAGTTGTGTGATTCACAAGTTCTGGATCTTAATGCTTGATACAATCATGAACTGAAACAAGGTGTTAACTAACTAGCTAGAACAAGGTGTTAACTACTTCTTTGCTTTCCATTACACTGCCCTACTGGTAAACTCTGTGGAGTTCTCCTTTCCTGTTTAGCAGTTTCTGAATTTCCCTGTCATTTTCATCAAACCAATCTTCATTCTTTTGAGTATTCTGACCCAGATGAGTAAATACAGAGCTGTACACCAAATCTCTGAAAGCTTCCTGCTCCTTTTCTACTCCACCGTTGCCAACCATGTATTGGTTGTTTTCCTTCTATGTTAGCAACAAACTTTTCACACTGGTAGAACCACTCTAATCTGTTCACATTTTTCTGATAGTCATCTTACCTATTACTGCTTTTGTTGAATGTGGATGTTTAGTTTGGAGAGGATAAGTCTATGATCAGTCCAGCACTCTGTACCACACATTGCCTTCCTCATTCCCACATCATCCTATCTATCTCTTCTCCATACAATGACATAGTCTATTAAATGCCAATGTTTCCCGAGAGAGTACATCCATAAAATTTACCTAAATACAACAAAATTTTGTATTGGTGATAAGAAGGTCATGAGACACATAAGTCTTTGGTAGTAAGTTGTTGAGGGCCCACTCCAGTTAGGTAGGTAGAAGCGGCCAGCTTATTGCAGGTACCCCCATGCCAAGTAGATGCTGGCTCACCACTCTCTGTGACATGCAGGGAACAGAGTGCCCTGAATTCTTATTCTCCCTGATAGTAGTGACGCAAAGGGAATGAAGTACAAGGGAAGTGTACAACCCATCCTGTGTGATAAAGGAACTAGCTAATTGTGTAAAGGGTATATAAACTCTGATCCTCAGATAAATAAATGAACTTCACTGCTATGAAGTTTTCACTTGGCTCATGTCTTCATTCCATGCTCTCCACTTCGTCATCACTACTCCTGAGCTGGCCTCAGTAAGTGACTGTTTCTAATTCCATTCTTCCCACGGACTTTCTGCCAAGTGTGATAGCTTGTCCCTATTCTGGCATTAAAGTCACCCAGAATTACAAACTTGTCCTCTTTGAGCATGCTTATGATGAGGGTGTCCAGATCTTCATAAAATTTTGCATTGACCTCATCAGGGTTTGTCATGGTGGGAGCATACTCATTGATGATAGTGGAGGTATGGCACTTTTCTACAAGGGGCAATTGCATTGTCATTAGCCCATCATTCACTCCTTTTGAGAGGCATACAAGCTTGTTGACTAGATTAGTTTTGATTGTGAAAACTATGTCAGCTTCATAGAGTTCCCCATCACTACAGCCATTCCAGAAAAATGTGTACCCAGCTCCAACTTTGGTAAGCTGGCTTTCATTTTCCTGCCTTGTTTCATTCGGGGCTGCTATTTAAATGTGATACTGCTGAGATCTCTCACAACAAGAACTGTTCATCTTTCAGGTCTAGGGATCTATGGAAGTCCATAAGCTTGTGCACATTCCATGTACCAACAGTGAGTGGAATCATCTTTGCAAAAGTTTTTGTACTTTGGGGTAGCTAGGTGGCACAGCAAATAGAGCACTAGCCCTGGAGTCAGGGGGACCTGAGTTCAAATCCGACCTCAGACACTTAACACATACTAGCCATGTGACTTTGTGCAAGTCATTTATCCCCAATTGCCCTGCCCTTCCCACTCCAAAAAACAAAAAAAGTTTTGGGCTTTTTTGTGTGTTTTCTGGAGGGTAGGATCCCTGTCTGCCATGGTAAGCAAGGCAGTTTTAGTTCAGGTGAAACAGACAATTTTTAGAGCACCTTTTCTAGTCCCTTCCTCACACCAGAAGGTAAGCAGTGTGGTCCTTTAAAAGAAACTGCTCAGACACCCTGGGAGCTGCCGAATCCCACTGCTGCTTCAATCCAGTGAAGAGACCACCCTATGGCCTGTGCCACCTGTGTGCAGGGTTGTGACTATAGCTCCTAGTCTTTCCACACCTGCTTGTCTATTGCCACAGGGCTTTGAGGTAGGTAAAAAAGGCATGCATAAATTGGATTTAAGTGAGGCAGAGTTGCACAAAGTCATTGGCCTCACTCTCTCTTCCAGAGTCATCAAAGTCCAGTGGCAAACAAAAGTCAAGACAAGTAGAGATGGCTCAGGCTGCATTGGATGAGCTTGGCATCTTCAACGTGTAACCACAGCACCTACTTCAGCCAACTTCATGATCAATGGAATAAATTGTTCTCATCTACCCATTTCACCAGAAGTCTTTACATGCTTGGGAGGGACAGCCACCTTCCAATTCACTGATGGGTTTGAGACCCCTAGTTATCTTCAGCCTGGTTTAGTCCATATACCAAAACAGTTTACCAAGGCGTGGCCAGTGCACATGCTACAGCTTTTTGGAGTCACAGGTAGGAGTTGGGTAACACCAGTGGTGTTTACCTGAAAATGGCTCAGCAGCTCCCACACCAGAGGTACTAGTCTTCCCTGAACATCAATACATCCCATTAGTCAATTACCTACCTTTGTTTTTCACCCATACCATCCCAATCCTTCCTACCCAAGCATACCCTTAGGAGGATGTCTCCATCTCCCAAAGTGGAAATCTTCCCTGCATCCCCACCACAAGAAACCTTGCCAGAAAGATGATTAGAACTAATGCTTGATAGGGCTTGCAGCCAGCATCCTTGAGAGAAATGTATCCAGGCAGCTAGATGGCAGGGAGGCTAACTGAATAGAGCATTGGACTCAGTGTCAAGAAAACCTGAGTTCAAATCCTTCCTCAAATGCTTACTAGCTGTGTGATTCCTGGGCAAGTCACTTAACCTCATTTTCCTCATCTGCAAAATGGGGGAAAAAACAGAACCTCCCTTCCAGGGTCACTATGAAGATTAAAATGAGAAAATATTTGTAAAAGAATGTTGCAAATCTTAAAGTGTTATATAAATGCTATTCTGCCCAAAAAAGAAAAGCAAAAAATAAATAAATGCTATTCTGAAAGTTACAGGGAGGCTGATTTAGGGTCAGCAAAAAGTATTTAGATGCTGGCTATTTTTCAGGAATACCTGGAGGTTGATTCTTACATTGGGTAGTTACAAGGACCCTAATGCTTCATGGTTCTAGGATCCTACTCAGCAGCTTCATTTGAGTAGGACTTGAGTAGCAAGAGAGTGTGGACAAAGTCAGATTTCCACTGAACATAAGGAAAAACTTCCTAACAATTTACTTCCTCAAAAGTGGAATGAATGAAGATAAACCTAGTCAAACAAAAGCTTCCAACAGGCAAGGGCTGTGACCCTTTTTGTATTTTTATCCACAGTGCCAAACATAATACCTTACACAGAATAGGCACTTAGTTATTTGCTAAACTGAATATTTTTTTAAGAGTAACCTCTCCTCACTGAAAATCTTCAAAAGGAGGCTTGTCAGGAATGTTCTGGAGAAGTTTGCTACTTCTTGAGATAAGAGCCAGTGCTTCCAATTCTATGATTCTGTGGATCTATGATAAGAGCAAGAATAAATGTGCCACTGGGGCTTCAATGAAGTCTGGCACAATCAGGAAATAGGGGCACAACCAGAGAGCCACCTGAAGAACTTACCTAATGAAGTAAGTTCTGGAAGGGACTGACATCAGGTCTCCCAATCCAGATGAAGGTAGATGCCTAAGTATATCAATGTTGACCCTACCCTCCATCTCCAGGTTGGCTGGGACTGAGGAAAAGGTCATGAAAGGGTAGGGGAATGGAAAAAGAGTGACTGAGTTTCCTGTGCACCGCTAGTCTGGGCCAGTCTATGGCTAAGCTTTAGTTAAGTTAGGACAAGCACTCTGTGCTCTACAAGCTTATTCAGTTTCATGCTCTGCTATTTACTTTCTTTTCCCCCCGGCCTTTTTTTTTTTTTAATCAACGTTCCTTTTGGAAAAAAGCCAATCTTTCTAGTCTGAAGGACCTTCCTACATGTTGGTCAGGATAGGTGGGAGGTCACGATGGGTGGTAGCAGCAGCTGTCCAGATTTCATCATTGGGAAAGAGATGGTGAAACTGAATTCAGTGGAGTGGAAGGATTTAGAGCTGAAAGGAACCTTAAAGGTAAAGTCATATGGTCAACAATCTAGAGTTGGCACCAAAAAATAAGGACTTAGAGGGTATCTCTTCCACCTCCCTGCATCTTACAGAGGAAGAAACTGAGGCCTGAAGAGAAGAGGGGACTGGTTCAAGGTCACACCAATAAAAGCAGCAGATATTTGAATCTAAGTTGAACTAAATTCAACATTCAGCTCTTCCACCATGATTCCTTGACAAAGAGACACCTACAGGAATAGATCTTTTTCATCCTGGGAAATTTCCTCACAACATCTGTATAGAATGTTGCATTTGCCTACTTAGCCTTTCTTCATACCCACACTCCTTTTACATCATTGCTTGCATCCTTATTATCACAAAATCACATTTCAAAACTGGAAGAGACTTCAGAAGTCATCTAGTCACACCTCTACCGGAACAGGAGTCCTCTTTACTCCATCCCTCATAAATGATGATCCAACAACTTCTTGAACACCACCAGAGACATGGAATTCATCACTCCTTCACAAGGCAGTTGTATCAGCAAGCACCCTAGCAGATCCAGGATGGCTGCTAGCACAGGTTTGTAAATCTGCTTTTCTAAAGGAAAGCAACTCAAAATGGGTTAACAGTCTCACTTTAATCAATCAAACACGTATCATTTACCTAGTTCAGGAGAAAAAGTTAGCACCCTGAACTTCAGAGAATACAAATAAGTTACAAGCAGAAGTTATAAGCAAACAGAGAAACAGATCAGCAGACAGGCTTCCAACCGTTTTACCATTACATCCATACCTATTCAGTTACCAGAGAGGGAAGCACCAACATCTGGGTTTTTCAAAGCGGGGGTGAAGGGGGTCTCGACAGCTTCCCAAAGTCTCATCAAATCACACAACTCTTCTCAAAGTGAGCCCCAATGCAAAACCTCACATCAGGGTATATATATAGTCTTCTCCTGGATCAGAGAATGTCACAACCCTCTTGACCCACTGCCCAATCACAAAGCAACAAGGCACAGGCATTCCCAAAAAACAAGCCTCCCAGCACAGGCTCCACATGACCACATTCAGCCTAGTAGGGGGCAGAGTATACTTTCAAATTAGGGAAAATTCTCAGAGCCGCTTAAACCACTTAAGCAAAGGGTCTAGGGGCAGGGAAGATCTTCAGATTCCCATAACAGCAGTACATTGCACTTTTAGACACCTCTGATCATTAGGAGGAAACTCTCTTCTTAAATGATGCTAGAATCTATCTCTTTCTAACATCTCTTTACTCCTAGTTCTGAAATCTACTAAGTCTTATTCAGCCAAATGAAATGTATTTCCTTCAAAGAGATCCTGTTGGAAGGCTACTCATTTATTCCAGCATTACTGATTTTGCTCAAACAGGCTTGGATTCTCTTTGGGAAATGCCTTCCTAAGAAGACAGCCTCATTATTTTATAGTCACACTTTATTTACCAAAATAATGTTAGATTAAAAAATAAAATTCACTCTCACAAGGTACGGATTTATAACTATCAGGAATAAGATCAAATATTTAGAACTGGAAAGAACCTTAGAGGCCATCTAGTTATTATACAAATGAAGAACTGAGGTCCAGAGAGGGTAAATCCTTTGCCCAAGGTCACACAGATAGTAAGTCATAGAACTTGGGTCCTCTGGATTTGAACCTAGGTCCTCTGACTCTGACTTCTTTCACTGGACCATGCTGCCTAAACCACTTTCTTCAAAACATGAAGGAGGAAATATCAAAATGTCAGAACTATGGGCGTGGCTAGGTGGCACAATGAGTGGAGCACTAGCCCTGGAGTCAGGAGGACCTAAGTTCAAATCTGACCTCAGTCACTTAACATTTGCTAGCTGTGTGACCTCGGGCAAGTCACTTACCCCAGTTGCCCTGCCTTCCCCCCTCCAAAAAAAAATAAAAAATAAAATGTCAGAACTATGAAGGAGGCCGTATCAGTAGGAAGGCAGCTTAGTGGATAGAGCACTGGGCCTGGAGTCAGCAAGAACTGGGTTCAAATAGAGCTGCAGACACTTATTAGTTGTGTGATCCTGGGAAAATCACTTAACTCCAGTTTGCCTCAGTTTCCTCATATGTAAAATGGATCTAATAAAAGAACCCAACCTTCAAGAATTGTAAGGATGAAATGGGATACTAATGGTAAGGTGCTTAACATAATGGCTGGCACATAGTAAGAGATTTATAAATGTTAGCTGTCATTATTATTATCATCCTCATTTTATAGCTGAGGATCTGAAACATTAAGTGACATACACAAAGTTGCACAGAAAGAGCCAAGACTTGAACCCCTATACTATGACTCTAACTGCCAGGCTGCCTCCCTAGGTACCCTGTCTTTCCTTGGTTGAAAAGGATGAGGAGAGCATCTGTTTACATAGGTTGGTTAAACACTATGATCAAAAATCTGGGTTATCAATTCAAGCCATGATACAGATTAATTAAAAGAACCCAAGAAATGTCTCTAGTACATTGTCTAGGTTAGAGACTCTTAATCTGGGGTCCATGAACTTGTTTTTAAAAATTGTATAATTGTATTTCATTATAATTGGTCTCTTTTGCAGTCCTGCATATTTTGTTTTATGCATTTAAAAACATGATTCTGAGAAGGAGTCTAGAGGCTTCATCAGACTGCCAAAGGGCTCCAAGACACAAAAAAGATGAAGGATCCCTGAGCTAAAGAATGATTTAAATGAGCCACAGAATGGCTAGCTGTGAGACATTTAACCACACATCCAGCAACATTTACTAAAAGCTTACTGCATGTCAGATACAGTATTTATGAGCTATCATAAGGAGATATGAAAGACTAACATTCCTTGCTTTATGTCAACAAGTATTTTACTGAAAGATTACAATGGTCTAGATCTATGATTTCATTACTGTGGGGAACGCTCATTATGGGAACTGCTTCCACCCACATAAACTGTCAACCTGTCTCTAACTTACAGTCTTAGAGACTAGGCTAGGGCACTAAGAGGTTAATTAACTTGTCCATGATCACACTGCTGTCACATGTCATAAGCAGAACTTGAACCCACATCTTCCTAACTCTAAAACTGGGCTTCTATTAGCATACCAATATTTCACAGAAAATAATTATAGAATATTTTCAGAGTCAGAGAATCTCAGAATTGGAAGCAATCTCTGCAGACACCTAATCCAACTCTACCTGAACAAGAATCCTCTCTAAAACACACACAAGTAGTCATCCTACCTTTTCTTGGAAACTCATTGTTAAAGAGAACCCCCTAGCTCCCCAGGCAGCTCTGATTGTTAAGAAGTATTTCCTTACATCAAATCTAAACTTGCCTCTCTGCTCCTCCCCCACCAAACATGCCAAGCCAAATCCCATGTCCACATGACTGTCCTCTAAGTAAGAGCTGAGCCATCGCCAACCATTTTGACTCTTATTCTGCCACCAGACTTTGATGGCTCTGGAGGAGAGAATGAAGACTTTGCCCAGCTCTTCTTCACTGAAATCCAATTGGTATGCAAGTCAAGACATCACCCTCCTGATGTTATTGATCCTTTTCAAGAACAAAGGACAAACAACAATAACATTTAAATATATCTGTGACAGATTCTTCAATTAAAAGAAAAGTTATTTTGCAATGTGAATAATTACCATGTGAATTAGTTTATTGTTTTTTCCTGAATGTAGATCTCTACACATCGGCTTTTCTTAAAGACACAGTTCCAGTCCTCAAGTAATTATCATTTTTTCAGGCTTCAACAGAAGAAAGCTCCATCAGCCATCATAATTAGGCATTGAATATCCCTGGTCTGTAATGGCAAGTTGAGGGGATTCAATGTGGACCTGAATCAGTTCCCCAGTTCTAAAGTACCTTAAAAAAACAGATTGAGAAGGAATGGAATGTGAGGAAGGATTTTTCTTCTAAGGCACTCAATGTTCTGGCCTCTTCAAATCATAGACTCAACCATTATCAAGTTTGATCTTTGCCCAAATCACGAATCCTGTCTACAGCATCACTAAAAGGTGGTAATCTAGCTTCTGTTTAAGTACCTCCAGTAACAGAGACCACACTGCCTCTCCGGGCAGTCCATCTCACTTTTTGGATACTTCTCATTTTCAACTTGTTCTTTCTTAATATTAAGTTGAAATCTCTCCTGCTAACAACTCCATACTAGAAAAGACGCACAGAGTGCTTTGCAGAATCCTGAACTTAGAGTCAGAAGTCTTGGGTTTCAATATTATCTTCAACAGCCACTTATTTTATGGCAATAGGCACTTTTAGTTACTAATGTTCATAATACTGTCCCAGAATTGTTGTAAGACTCAGATGAGATCATATATGTAAGCATTTTGCAAACTTTAAAGTGCTATATAAAGGTCAATGATTATTACTCTGTAATTCTGCTCTCCAAGACCAAGCCAAAAAAAACCCAATTAATTTATTTTTCAAATATTTGAATATATCCCTTATAGTATTTGAATATGATTTTCATGTTCAATCTGTCTTCCTTTCTATAGGACCTAAGAGCTTAAACTTACAGACTTAGAGAACTGCCTTGTGCACTGAGTGCTTGTGACTTGTTCATGGTCATATTGTGTCAGAGGCAAGATCTGAACTCAAGATTTCCTGGATCCAAGGCCAGGTCTCTATCTACTACACTGGAGGTATCAAAATGTGGACAGCAACATTCCCCAGCATTGCCAGAACCAGATTAAAATGTAACTGGGAAATATTTAACCAAAAAAAATACAATATGACAATAAAAATAAATAGTAACAATAAAACATAGATAACTTTATATTTTAAAAACTAAGTCAATATGCTGCACAAGCTCTATACAGATTAGAAGTTTCCTGTGCTATTTGAATTTGAGACCATTCTACTACAGCATGTTACCTTGATATTAATCTAAAATTTAAGCTTCTTAGCTTGATATTAGGCAGTTAGGTGGCACAAAGGATAAAGCACTGGCTCTGCAATCAGGGGGACCTGAGTTCAAAACCAGCCTCTGACATTTACTAGCTGTGTGACCCTGGGCAAGTCACTTAACACTGTTTGCCTCAGTTTAATCCTCTGTAAAATGAGCTGGAGAAGGAAATGGCAAACCACTCCAGTATCTTTGCCAAGAAAACCCCAAATGGGGCCACAGAGAGTCAGACAACTGAAGTGACTCAACAACAACAAAAGCTTGGTATTTGAAACTTTATACAAACTGACCTCAATTTATGTCTCCAGCCTTATATCCTGTCCTTCTGCTCGCTTGACTCCTCCATGGCATCTTGACTGACCTCTCTTCCCACTCTGCCCCAGGATACCAGCCTGATTCTTTCCCCCTAACGTAATGTAATTTTGAGGGTTACCTACCACTTCTTATTTCCATATGAGGAAACATCTTGTTCATCTATTTTCATCAGCTTTAATATGTGCTATGACCTAAAATCAGTCTGGGGAAAATAAACATCCCTGATCCTCTTAGGCTGGTTCTCTAAGGAGGTCACAGGAAGCAAGAGATCAAGACTTTACACCACAAAGCTAGTCTCTAAATAAAGATGAAGCCACTAAGAGCCAGTTCTAGCCAGAGAAGAGAATACAATTCATTAATGACCATTTAAAGACCACTTAACTCTGCATCCTTTCCTGGAGATTCAACCCCCAAAACCAACCCTACCCTTCCAACGAGTGTGCAACAGCTGACATTTATTTACTATCTGCCGTATTCAGATTCAAATACAAAAACAACCCCTGCCCTTGAGAAGCTTCTATTCTACTTGAGGGTCTGTGGCATACACGTAGATTAGCAAATAAAAGGAAATATAAGGAGTAAGAAAGCTTCCCTGAAGTAGTAGCCCCTAAGCTGAGTCTTGAAAAAAGATGAAGATTTGAGTAGGTGGAGGAAGTGATGTCCAGAAATAGATGATGCAATACCCAGTTGGGAAACAGCTAGTACTTCAATTTGACTGGAATGTAGAGCATGTATAGAGGAATAATATAAATAAGTCAGAAAAGATCCAGTGGAGCCAGATTATGGAGGGGAAAAATGAAGAATATTTTATACAAAGCCAAAGAAAATTTAAGTGAAGAAGCAGGATATTGTAATAAAAATATAT
This sequence comes from Pseudocheirus occidentalis, assembly GCA_028646575.1. Classification (NCBI taxonomy): domain Eukaryota; kingdom Metazoa; phylum Chordata; class Mammalia; order Diprotodontia; family Pseudocheiridae; genus Pseudocheirus; species Pseudocheirus occidentalis. The sequence continues at coordinate 11,357 of JAQQSW010001842.1, forward strand.
ATCTCAGGAGTTAGACTCAGAGGACCAAGGTTTGAATTCCAGTTCTGCTGCCTGCTATGAATGTGACTTTAGACAAATACCTTTCCTCCCTCTGGGCCTCAGTTTCCCCGTCTATAAAACAAAACAGCTGAATTAGATGATCTTTTAAGCTTCTTCCAGCTAAAATATCTTTGATCCTATGTCTGTGGTATATAAGAAGTTTTTAATCTGTGCAGTAGCTTGTGGTATCCCTATACAAAATCCATTTCAAACCTCAACACAGTGCTTTCATCTTCTCACTCCCACTTCTCCCCCAATGGAATAATGTTAACCAGAAACTGTAGCCTGACAAAATGACAGACAGCCAAATGGAGTCACTGTCAAGGCCGATTAGCTCATGGTTTACCATGATAATGGTTTAACAAACACTGTCTCGGGGTAGTATTATGCTGGATTCCAGGAATGGGGTAGAATTTAAACCCTTTGAGGGTAAGAGATAATACCTATTTATCTGCGTATGACTCCTAGCTACTAATGAAGGGCCTGACACATAGGAAGCACCTGAATGTTTAATTAGCAGATACATGTAAACAACCATTAAAAAGATAAAGCCAACATTGCCAACTTATATATGTGTGTGTGTGTGTGTGTATATATCTATACGCACACATACATCCCATTCAGCCTGAATCCCATTGTCATAAATCTGCAGCTTATCGGTTTGTCCACAAGATGGCATGCCTGGAACAAAGGGAAGGCTAAATTCTTAATAAGTGACTGTACAGATACCGCATAATTCATAGAGTATTCAAAGATTCAAAGTTGGAGAGAACCTTAAAGGCCATCTAGTCCAACCTCTTCATTTCCCAAATGAGAATATTGCAGACCAAAGGGAGCAAGTGACTTGCCCAAGGTCTCACAGATCATATGTATTCCTTTTCCCTTTCTTCCTAGTAGCCATAAATGCTAATGCAAACTTGGTCTGCTTTATGAGAATCACAGTATTCAGAACTTTGGAAGTAATAATCCCACTGCACTTTCCCCCAAGTCAGAGTACAAATAGAGCATTGTGTTAACTTTCAGATAAAGGCAAGGAGGAAGGGAAATTAGTACTCAGTTAATAAATTATATTCACTCAAACGGAGCTTGAAGTTCCCTAAAACCCTCGCAGGAATTATCTGTTACCATCTATCCATGTTTTAGTTATCTTGTACTTGTGAAGTTAATTTTTTGAACCGTGGTGCCAAATTTTATATTTATCTCTATTAAATTTATCTTGTTGGATTCAGTATATTATTTGCCTATAAAAATCTTTTTAAACCCTCCTATGTCATCCTACATGTTAGCTATTCCTTCCAAATTTGTGTCACTCAGAAATTTGATAAACATACCATCTTTGCCATCATCCAAGTCAAAAATGAACAGCACAGGATCAAGAATAGATCCCTAGAGTACCCTGATGGAGTTCCCTCTGAGTTTATTTTCATCCATTAAATTATGATACTTTGGAAACAATCATTAAATGTTTTATATTGTCATAATGTACTGTAATCTATCCTACATCCCTCAATTTTGTTCACAAGAATAGCATGAGACTTTGTCAGATGCTTTACTCAAATCTAGATATATTGTATTATATCTCGAGCATTCCCCTCATCTACCATTCTAGTAACACTTACAAAAGAAAAATGAATTAACCTGGCTTTTTCTATTCACCGCTTCCTCTTTTATAACATGTTTACCAAATTCCCAACTACCAATTCCCTCAATAACACATTCTAGACTCTACCTTCTTCCCTTTTTTTTCTGTAAAATCAGACAATTTCCTCTCTCCCGTTACAGAATCTGTTAGAGGCTATTGGATCATAAAGCTAAAGTTAGAAAGGACCTCAAAGAGATCTTAATCCACCCCAATCTTTATTTTACAGGTAAAGAAACTGAGACCCAGGGAGCCTAAGTAACTTGTAACCCAGATCCTCTCACTCTAGCACCTGTACTCTTTCCATTCTATCTCACTGATTATCCAAGAAGAACCTCTTAATTATTAATTAATTATCCTCCCATTTAGCTGTAACTTCCCTTTGTCTTCTGGTTTCATTTCAGGTGAGAAGATTGGAGTGATTCAGTTCTTCCTATAATCCACTCTACCACCGGACATTAGTGGTCTAAAACTGCATCCTTTCCACCTGTCCAAATTATTCTTTTTCTTCAAGGCTAAGTTCAAGTGCCTCTATCTCTGTGAAGCTTTCCTTGCTTTTTCCAGTTAGTGAGTAGTGTTCTTTCCCTCTTCACTTCTACCAGGAGTACCTGATCTTTTTTGCTAAAGCTATGCGCCCTTTCTCAAAATAATGTTTTAAATGCGTAAAATAAAATGTATTAATATAAGTTATATTATAATATTATATTGTTGTTGAGTTGTTTCAGTCATGTCCAACTTTTCATGATCATATTTGGGGTTTTCTTTGTGAGGCCTCTGGAGTAATTTGCCATTTCCTTCTCCAGCCCATTTTACAGATGAGGAAGTAAGGCAAAGAGGGTTAAATGACTTGCCCAGGAAGAGTCTGAAGATGGATCTGAAATAAAAATAAGTCTTCCTAACTCAAAGCCCAGTGCTCTATCCACTGTGCCCCGGCTACTCATAATATTATATATGGTGTATATTTTACATATAGGATTATATCATATATATATATATATATATAATACACATATATATTGTGTGTATGGTGTATATTATATACATAGAATTACTAATAATAGCCCTTCAAAGTTTGCGAAACATGTGACAAATATTTTCTCATTTTACTTTCACAACAACCCTGGGAGGTAGGCTCTATTAATAGTCTCATTTTACAGATGAGGAAAACAAGGCTGAGAAAAGTTAAGTAACCTGCCTAGGGTCATACAGCTAGTAAGTATCTAAGGCTAGATTTGAACTGCCTTCCTGACTTCAATGCTCAGTGTGCCACCTAGCTGTCTCATCAAAGATTACAAAGGAAGCCAATTAGATTGAAATACTGTTACCAAAAAAAAAAAAAATTCTTTAAGTTGACAGACCCTAGGATAATAACCTCTAATCTAGATCAATCTGTGCCTAAGAATCTCTGTTACCAACATCTGTGACAAGTGGTCATTGAGCCTTTGCTAAAGAAATATAGGAGAGGGACTCGCAATCTTCTGGGACAACACATTTCACTTTGGAATTGCTCTAATTGTTAGAGATTTTTTTTCCTTATATCAAATCTAAATTCACCACTCTGTAACTTCTACTACCACCACCACAATAAAAGCAACAGCAACAATAGCATGGCACCATGGGGAGCATGTTAAACTGGAAGCCAGCTTAATTTTAAATCTCACCTTTCATATTAGCTATGTTACCAGGGGCAATTCACTTAATCAGTCTAATACTCAGCTTTCTCATCTATAAAACAGACATAATAAGAACTGGACTATCTGATTCCCAAGATTGTTGTGAGGTTCAAATGAGATCAGTTATGTAAGGCGATCTGAACCCAGGACTTCTTTAAAATCTAATAATCCCATTTTTAAAAACAGGTTAAAATGACCTTTCCCAATCAAGCCACAATAGTTGTTTGTGATCACAACTGCCTTTTTATATTCAATAACCATCCCTTCAAAAATATTCAAATAGCTTTGTGATCTCATCAAAGTGAATAATATTTCCTCCAAACTGCAGATTATAATTTATCTAAATCTTATTCTTGTAGTTCTCTATATACTCGAAGGAGTTTTCCATAGGAGATGCACACTAGATCATTTCCTAACTCTATATTCACTTTCTTTCTTCTTTCACAAAACTGAAAGCTCACTTCACTCTGAAGCTCATAGATTCATCCACAACAGGTCCCTGCCCAAGCTCCACTTAATGGGCTGTATTTTGAGCCCTTCTGGCTTAGAGTGAATATCAATAATAACTGTTTCTCTTTGGAACAGCAACTCTGAGGGTCTTCCCCTCCCAACTTGATTTTTTTTCTTTCTTTTTTGCTAATTTAAGGGGCAATTCCTTGACTCATTTTTAAAGAGTCCTATTCACAGAATGGGCTTTACCTCACCCTAAGTGAGTAGTCGAAAAGACCTTAGGCTAAAAGGGTCAGGTCTCCCAATGCATCTTAGGTCATCTCCAGTCGTACTGAGGAATATCATCTGGTCACTGGACCCAGATGGCTCTGGAGGAGAAAGTGAAGCTGGTGACCTTGCACAGCCCTCCCTCAAGGAGTCAAAGTCAACTGCAAGTCATGTCATCATTTCCCTGATGTCATGGTCCTCTTCAAAAATGAAGGACAAATACAATATCACTGAAAAAAAATGGATGTTCAAAACATCCCTCACTCTTTTTTTTTTTTTTGCTTTTTGGAGGGCAGTTGGGGTTAAGTGACTTGCCCAA